>CAVNYN010262451.1:0-16701 GCA_963692815.1 Nyctanthes arbor-tristis
CTTTTTTTTTTTTTTTGGGTTGGGGGGGTGGGGGTTGTCGGTGGGTTGGTTTGAATGGGTTTATTGGTTTTAATTTTGTGGGTCCAGTGGCAGGAAATTTGTCTTTGAACTGGGAGCTCTCTTGCTTACTCATCATGCCAAGTAGGAACTTTGTGCTCTGTAGAAAAAAGCCTAGGATAGTGCCAATTCAGGACTTCAGTCCAAGTTAATATTTAGGGTCCTTAGAATAAAATGAAAAATGGCACAAATCGCATCTAGGAGCACCAAATATCCCACGAGTCTTTAAAATGAAAAAAAAAAGTATAGAACGTGCTTCGGCGCAATACTTAATCCTGCTTAATCAATCAATGATTTGACCTGACTCACTTGTTTAAGCTTTTAGATAAAGCAACACATTGTATTTTCATCTTACGCTTAAGTGTGACCCCCTAAACATGTTTTTTTACAATACTATTTATTATCACAAATTCTATTTATATTTTAAGATAGAAATATAATGCCAAGGGGGCCAAAAATTATGATCATATAGTTTTTAGCCTCCATCTGTAACCATCTTTGTTGCATGGTTTAAGGGAATTCTATTACATGACACTAACTAAGGATTAATTTCGCGGTAATGATAATTAAAACAACTATTAAATTTTTCCTAGTAATGATTAGGAATTTTGACCAAAGCTAACTTAAGTTATAAGTCATCTTTTTTACCTAATACTTCTCAGACTTTTAGGCCAAAGCACGCACATTATCATTACCATAATTTCCATCATTGTTGCAATCTCCCATGTTGTCATCATTCACTCTACTAATCAAGGAGACAGAACCAATTATTTGTTGTCATCTTTTTTACCTAAATCTTTTTCCAAAAGTGAAATGGAATACTTTATTTTTATTTCTTCATTTATAAGACTCACAATTTTTACTTACTTTTTATCTATCGATACATTTAACGACCTACCATTTAGATAACAATTTTAAACCATCCACCTTCTTGTATAACACAAACTCCTTACTCGTATATGATGAATTATATATATTAATTAATCAATAATATATTAAGTATCGGATAACGTGAGAATCGTTTCTTGAACAACTAGGGAAGAGTTAGGATTTCTTAGTCAGATAGGCTAGAAAAAACTTTTGTTGAATAATTTCGGAAGCACTGTAAAATGATAAAAAAAGGGACGTGGTAAAATAAGAAAAGTGCTACTTAATTGAATTGTAACATGTCGTTTCAAGTGGTTGTATAACAATTATCAGCTCTTGATCTTTTATCTTTGAAGGTAACATTGAATTTAAAGTATAAGTATCGTGTGGGTGGCCAAGACCCAAGTGTCTTATGGCATTTCAGTGGGCTCCCCACACCTTAGATTTAGTATTTGACTCTGGTCCCCTACAATTCTTTTATAATAATGGAAACTTTAAAAAAAATGTATCGTGTGGGGTGCAATTTGGGTACTTAACATAATGCATCTTGTTTCCTATTAAGCCGTAAAGAAATGGAAAATTGCTTCTTTTAATATTTTCTAATAATATATATATGTTTATCAGAAATTTTATTTTGCTTACACGTAGGTATAATAACATATTTACGTGTGTATGTGTCACACATCCAAACTACAAGCACTCAACACATGTAGCCTGGATGTGTGTCACGTATACACGCAAACATAATGACATAACTATGTTGGCAAAATAAAATTTTTGTATGTTTTATTCCAATTATTAATTATTAAATTTCCATAATAAATTTAGTTGAAGTGATTGTGAACCAGTTCTAATTCAATATGTCGGGTTTGTAGGTAATGGACTTTTAATTTATGTTTTATATCATGGTTTGAGTTTTGTAATAATACGCTAGTGGGCTAGGTCGATAAGATATGGTTGTTGGCCCCAAACCTATCAACTTTGGGGGAAAAATTATTTTAAGATTATATATATGGCAATATATCCTTGATATTTTAAGATTATTTCATTTCGTTAATTAATATTTACTTTTTTATATAAAAATAAAAATATTATTTAATAAACCTATGGAAACCTTAATGATATAGATATAGGTGTGTGTTTGTGTGTGAATTTGTTATAAAGAGATAAATTATTTGTTTATTCAATAGAGATTCCGTTGTTATATGAACAGATGAGGTATTTATAGATAATGGAAATACAATCCACACCATCACTTTCTGTTATAAGTGGGTCCTTGTACAGTTATGTTGTTGCTTGATAAGTTATCCCCTCGATACCGTCCTCGTACTCTTTCACATGATGACTAATCATATTGCGATCCAGCCCTTTTAATATCCCTAATCGACATCTTATCATCATAAACCCCATACTCTCAAAGAGAATACCCAAATACTATTCTCTGCGACAGTATTAGGTACTACTAATCAAATCACGATCACATATTAATTCATCCTCGATTCCACATCGTCCTAACTCTTGCCTATGCCGTGAATTTTGCATGCTTTCTGACACCTAAAGATGCGTGTTCTCTTATGATTGCTTTTGAAATCTGTGCAGTTGTGACTATTTATCTTTTTTCTTGAGTTTTATGAACGGCTTTTTTTGTAATTTTACTGCTGGTATTCTTTTAGCCACCTTTTGGAATCCCTTTTTACTTTCAAACTTTTGCCAAATGTCCAATCCTTCATCTTCATCAACTGCTCAAGGTAATCAAATGTTCTTTCTTTCTCCTTCCAGTTTTTAGGTTTCCTTCATTGTGTAAATCTTACTGATTTCTCACCAATAACAGAGTAATTTTCATAGATAGTGATGACAAAATTCAAATTATTACAATTAATCCACCTCCACATCAAAATCTAACCCAGATATTTGTAGAAAATCAATACCCATTGCAAGTTGCTGTCAAAATTTCAGATTAAGGACCCATTTTTGAAGATTTTGACTCTTTTGAAGTTCTTGACTTGGAGTCTGAAGAACACTTCAATCTTTTTTCCAATCTGCTACTTACTCTAGCTCCTCTTTCTATTCCAGGTATTTTCTTTACTTTTTCCAGAATCGATTTTTGCATTTTCTTTCTAGGCTTGCATTATTATTTTTTTGCCACAGCCAGTGATCATAAAAGAGGATCCATTTACATAGGATGTGAGGAGAGTACCGTTGCCAGCTAAATTTAGGGAGCTTACAGCTAAAAATGACAGAACTACAGACCCGCAAACGTGTTTTTCAAACGTGAGGTGCAACAGGAATGTAAGACATAATTTAGTGTGACATAAATCAAACAAATCCCAGTCGATTCTTATGATGACTCAAGTTGTAGGAAGACATTTAAAAATCTTTCATTCATGTACCTAAATTACGTCACATGAGAGTATAGCAAAGTGACATCAAATTGGAAATAAACACTAAGTGCTTATGTTAGAAATATAATAGCTTATAATGCGATTTATGGACGTCCTTTGTTGAATAGTATCAGAGCAGTAGTGTCGACACAGCAACAAGCCATAAAATTCCCAAGCAACAAGGGGTGGGAGTCATTAAAGGTGATCAATTGCTGTCGCGACGGTGCTATGTAGATAGTGTTGGGGACAAAACAACTATGTTGGTTGGGTGTTGAAAATGAAAGGTTTAAAGTGTTAGATGAGGTTGAGGTAGTAGAGATCATGGAAGGAAAGAAATTTCGGCTAGGAAAGACATTAAATGTAGAGGAAAAAGAACAAATGATCACACTGTTAAAATGAAATATCGATGTGTTCACATGGTCACCAAGCGATATGTCAGGGATTAATCGAGATGTAATACAACATTCCCTAAAGATCGACTCAGCCAAAAAACCGATTAAGCAGAAAAAGTGATAATTTGCAACGGATAGACAGAAGGCCATTAAAAAAGAAATAGATAAGCTTTTGAGGACGGAATTCATTAAAGAATTTCAGCACCTTGAGTGGGTAGCCAACGTCGTATTTGTGAAGAAAGCAAATGGCAAGTAGAGAATGTTTTCACCGATTTGAATAAGGCTTTTCCTAAGGATTTTTTTCCGCTACCTCGAATCGATGGTTTAATTGACACAACAATAAGGAAGAAGAGATTTAGCTTTCTTGATATATTTTCAGGTTATCACCACATAAAGATGGAAAAGAAGGATGAGGAAAGAACGACTGTTATAATAGAATGGGGAACTTACTGTTATACTACATTGCCATTGTGGTACATGATGTACATAAGTTAACATGCAGGTTGGCGTCATTGAGCCTTTTCATATCGAAAGTAGGTGATAAATTTTATCCCTTCTTTTAAAGTGTTGCGGAAAACTGATATCTTTGAGTGGGATGATCTATGCGAAAAGTTCTTTGAACAGCTAAAAAGTGATCTACAAAATCCTGCAATATTGATGCGGTCTGAGGAGAGAGATGTATTATGATTGTACTTAGTTGTATCTCAAACAGCAGTAAGTTTAGTACTTCTTAAAGTTGATGGCAAGTTGGAAAACCAGTATATTATGTGAGTCATGTGTTGAAGGGTACGGAGACCCAGTATACTTTGATGAAGCAAGTGGTACTGGCAATTATTGTCGTAGCCAAAAAGTTACGAGCATACTTTCAGGTGCATTGTATCGAGATTAGAATGAATTTCCCTATAAAGAAGATACTTCATAAACCAGAGGTGTCGGGTCAACTTATGAAATGGGCTATCGAACTGGGAGGATACGATTTAGAGTTCAGACGTAGGAGATTGGTTAAAGCTTAGTGTGTTGGAGATTTCATTTCAGAAATAAGAGTATCTTCCGAAGTCAGGGAGGGACACGTGTTTTGGCAGTTATATGTGGATAGTTCTTCAGGGAAAGATGGATCAGAAGTGGGGATTATACTAAAAGATCCTTAGCAGATGGGAGAAAAACATGCTTTGAAGTTAAGAATTTTCTACAACCAATAACAAAGTTGAGTATGAAGCAGTTATTTTTGGTTTGCAAACAGCTTTTATATGTAAATTTAGGATGTTGAAGCTATACAATGACAATCAGCTAGTGGTGGGATAATTGACTGGGGAATTTGAAATAAAGGAAGAGCGAATGATGGCATACGTACTGCAAGTGAAGGAGTTGATCACAGGGTTTGAGAGAGTCAATGTATTAAAGATATCGCAACAAGAGAACATGAAGGCTAATGTTTTGTCGAGAGAAATGATTAAGGGATATTGAAAATGGAAAAGATCGAGTGCAACACAAGTCCTCTGTGCTTCTACAATAATGATTGTGCTTAATGAGGTCTCACAAGTCAATGTCATCGATGATGAATATATTGCAGTGTTTAAATGATATCTTATCAAGGGTAGATTGCCGACTGATCCAATTCAAGCTCGCTGAATACAAGTGAGTGCAGCCAAGTTTTCAATAATCAATGGAAATCTATATAAGTGATAGTGACGACTCCATATTTATGATATGTCAACAGTGACATCGGCATGCAGATACCCACTGAGGTGCATACTAGGATGTGTGGAAATCATTTGGGAGGTACAGCTCTTATACCTAAGGCTTTGAGGCATGGGAATTTTTTGCCAACTACTCGAGAACAGGCTAAAGAGTTAGTAAGGTGATGTAATGCTTGTCAGCGGCATGCCAACACTATAAATGTGCCAGTGACAGTTCAAGTGCCTATCACTGGGCATTTTATAAGTGGGGATTAGACTTATTGGCTCCATTTCCACTGGCATCTTTCCAGCGTAATTTCTTGATGGTGGCTATAGATTATTTTACGAAGTGGGTGGAAGCGAGCCTATAGCTATCATCACTACAAAGAAAGTTCAGGGATTCATGTGGAAAAACATTATTTGTCGATTTGGAATACTAAGGGCTATTATAATTGATAATGGAAGGTAGTTATCTAGCAGAGAATTTCAACTTTTTTATGATAGTTATCGCATCGAGCTATGTTCCACATCAGTTACGCATACGCAATCAAATGGTCAAGTATAGGTCACAAATAGAACTATTTTATGGGATTTGAAAACTAGATTGGAAACCTTGGGAGGCAGTTGGGCTAATGAAATTCCTAATGTATTGTAGGCTTATCATACAACAGTTAAACAGGCTACAGGGAAAATTCCGTATAAGATGTGCTTTGGACTTGAAGCTGTAATGCCAATAGAAGTTATTGAGACATGCCTAAGGATCGCTATGTGTGTTTTTTATAAAGATACACATTGAGCATAACTTGATTTGTTGGATGAAGTGAGGATACGAGCAATATAACGGATGATAGCGTATAAAGAGGGTATGTCGAGAGCATATAATCAACATGTGAAAGAGCAAAGTTTCCGTAACAGTAAGCTCGTGTTGCGATTGGTTTCAATGGAAGGTCATGTGCCGGGAAAATTATAACCGATATGGGAAGGACCTTATGAGGCAACCTGAGAAGTAACGGTTGGAGCTTACAGTTTAAAGGATGTTGAAGGGAAAATGCTACCACGACCATGGAATTTGCGCATTTAAGAAAATATTACCTATAAACAGTAAATCCCTTATATCTCAATATTCCCTTACTTTACTTGTCGCAGCTCTTATAGCATCTTGTTTTCAAAATTATATTTGATACTTTATACACTTATCACTTTATGATAATAATAGGGTGTTAGTGTGATATGGCAAAGCAATCTTGAAGGTGAAAGTCTTGAGAAAACTAATGTGAAGTTAATATCTAATCTACTTATCTCAATATACATATATAATATAACTGATATGGAGATTGAAATTTATATTTGGATTCTTATCGTGATGGAACATTCGCAGAAAAAGAAAAAAGGGTAATTTCACTTAAGGTCCCAAACTTGTCAACTTTGTATCAACTTTGTCTCCATTATTTTTTTGTGTCTTACTAGACCCCCAACCTTTCATTTATTATTGTACTATATCCCCAAAGTCACCTTTTGTCCCTAGCCTTTCAATTTTCACCATTAACCCTTACCAATATGACTATTATACTCTTAGTTCTTTATTTCCACTATAGCTCCCTAACCTTTCAATTTTTATATAATTTTGTCCTCATCCTTTTTTTGGCGTATAAGACCCCTAACCATTCATTTATTGTTGCGTTATGTCCTTAGTAACACCTTCGTCCTCAACCTTTCCATTACTATCGTGAATTTCTATTACAATTACTATTAATACCTTTAGTCCTCTCTAAGTTTGCCTCGTTTCCTTGTGTTACCTACAGAATACAATGATGCCATTTCAAAACTTACCATCAGAGTAATGCCATTTCTGGTAGCAAAAGAGAGATGGAAAAATTCTCTTTTTCGCAAATTTTTTGAAGCCCTAAAATCCATCTTGCGATCTACAATTGGTGAATCATATTAGATTGAGACAGATAACAGATCGGGGGTAAATCAAGGTGATAATCATGGAGAGAGACAAGAAATTAAATTAGAATTAGAGTATTATGGTTATGTTCGATTTTTTATAAATCATAAATCAAATTTTTTGGAGGTGGATCTACCCAATCTGTATCCACCATGTGATCTAGGGTAGATCAGGAAACTCGATCCAATTCGTCATGTTGATACTTAAATTGAGAACTTTTTTCGACGCGGATTTGATATCTATCCATACTGTTATAGATTGAGTTTTTTTTATTATCATTATTTTCGACTGTTGTCTTTGAATTATGTTGGAGTGGGTTAGAGTGTGTTGGCTTCTTATTTATATTGTTCTTTATTTTTTATTTAAATAATTAATGGTATAATGATAATTTTAATAAATATTAATAGTAAAAATTAAAATCTTAAGTACGAAAAGTGTTACTAGAGATATAACACAACAAAAAATGAAAAGCTGGAGGTCCTATGCGCCCAAAAAGGATGAGGACAAAATTTTATAAAAATTGAAAAGAAGTGGACCTATAGCGAGAATAAAGAATCAATGATACAATAGTCATTTTGATAGTGGTTAATGGTGAAAATTGAAAGGTTGAAGACAAAAAGTGATGTTGGGGACATAATACGATAATAGATGAAAAGTTGGGGACCTAGTAGGCCCAAAAAAAGAACGGGGACAAAATTGATATAAAGTTGAAAGGTTAGGGACCTATAGTGAAAATTACCCAAAAGGGGTGATGGGAGAATGGTGATAGTTGCGAGTGTGGCTTAACCATTAGAAAATTTCATGTTGTTACTTACTTCGTGTGCTCATTATATTAAGATATCTTTGTGCTTTTTGCGCATGCTGAGTATTTGAACACATGGATGCAGGAATAGAGTTACCTGTTGCCGAAATGTTGATGAAAGGATTAAAGATAGTCGTGTCGTGAAAGCTAGTCTTTGTTGTTCTGTGTAATAAAAGTAAAAGTTTTTGTGTGATTGTCCTCAGGATATTTTTGAAAATTTTGTGATTCTCCTTGTGACGTTTTCAAAGTTTTGTGATTTCCTTGTAATGTTTTCAAGTTTTATGTTGTGATAAAGATTGTGATGTGTTTTATGAGGTATTGTATGAAGTATCGAATATTTTTTATTAGGAATGTGTGATAATGGGAGAAATATTGGGGGTTGATATACTTTTACATAGCAAAGACAGTGTGACGCTGAGAAGGCTATACCATTGCAATATTAAAAGATGGTTTAATGCCAAAAAGGATATATCACCGCAATCTTAAAAGACTGTGTAACTCCAAGAAGGCTATATCATTGCAATTTAAAAAGATGTTGTGGCACTAAGAAGACTATATCACTGCAACCTTAAAAGAAGGTGTGACGCCAAGAAGGCTATATGGAATTGTAAAAGATGATATAATGCTAAGAAGGCTATATCATCACAATCTTAAAAGATGGTGTGCTCCAAGAAGGCTATATCATTGCAATTTTTAAAGATGGTGTGATGCCAAGAAGGCTATATCATTGCAATTTTTAAAGATGATGTGAAGCTAAGAAGGCTATATCATCGCAACCTCAAAAGTCGGTGTGATGCCAAGAAGGCTATATCATCGCAATCATAAAAGACGATGTGACACCAAGAAGGCCATAGCATCGCAATCGTAAAAGACGATGTGAAAGTCGATTTTGGACGTCATGTTGGAGTCGTGGTTTCAAAAGGTACAGTTATGCTTAAAAAAGTTACGTCGTTGTTTAAGTTCTTTGGAGGAAAGAGTAATAGGTGATGTGAGCATCGTTACTTGACTTTTGGTGGTAACATTGTTGTTTGACTTTTTGATGGTGTGCATTTTATGATAATATATGCTCAAAGTTGATAGTTGAAAATAATGATGTAAAGTTGATGGTTTTAACTTGTTCAATGTGGATAACTAGCATCTTGATATGATATTCTAATGATGGTTCATATATTTGTTACAGGAATAATGAAAAAGTTGAACATTCAAGTCAAGGCATGAAGTTACAAAGAAAGGTACAATGGTGAAGAATCATGCACATTATGTTAGAATTGAATCATTAATCCACATATCATATAGAACACGAAAACTATAAGAGATTGAAGAGATACCTCTCGAATCCATCCTTCTAGATTAATTTAGTAAGCACAATTACACACGCCACATACTAAATCTTCATCTCCTTCTCTACTACCATGTAACAATGGCCGCCAATGGATAGATATGATTTAGTATTTTGAGAGAAGAGGGGACTTTGCCTTTATATAGACATCATTAGGGTTTCACCTATTACGAAAACCCTAATGGGCCTACCCTTGTTTCACAAGTCTCACTAACGGGTCTAAGCCCATAAAGGTGAACCAAGCCCAAAATACCAATTATGATCACATATAACCTATTGGGCATTCAGGCAATGTTAAACTACTTTATCCACCTAGTTTTCTTAAAATAAGAAAAACCAAATTAATATTGCACAAATTCTAAGATTCTCCTACGTGTGCAATATTTATAGGTAACCTTAAATTGATTTAAAAAAAGAAATTAGAAAATGACTCTCTAGTTGGATAACAGCAAAAAAAATTTTGAGTGGCCACTTATTAAAAAATTTTGTAGCTTAACACAGAATCATCTTTAAACATGATCCGTTCAACTCAATTGTCAAAATCAAACCATAGTCATCATAATGCATATATTTACATAAATTCGCACTGTAGTCACGACTTTAGACAATTAAATCAACATGAATACAATATAAATTGAAGTGTAGTATAGACAGTGATGTTTTCCTTGTGATCTTTATGTCAAGTCTATATCAATCCTTTGACCGTCACTATCCATGAGAGTTGAATCCAAAAGCTCTCAATAGTGACAACAAGAATAGGAGCTCTAAATATATAGCAACGTTACGAACATTATATCACAAAAATTAGATAAACATGCGCATAAGATTGACATTCATAAAAAAATCTTGGATCCAACAACAAGATCATTTTATTAAAACATACATAAATAATAAACTAACAAAACAATAACTCCCACTAACCGAGAACATCAAAAGACCCTAAAAGTCCCATATAGACAACATGTTGCTTAAAATCAATTGGTCGAAGTCCCTTGGTTAATGAATCAGCTATCATAATTTCGGTGTTGATGTGCTTTACAATAGTGTCACCTTTCTTGATCATCTCTCTAACTGAAAGATACTTGATCTCTATATGTTTGGAACCACTAGAAGCCTTATTATTCTTAGTGAAGAACACAGATGCACTTTTGTCACAATAAATATTGATGGGTCTTGAGATAGAATCAACTACCTTAAGTCTAGAAATAAAGTTCCTCGACCACATAGCTTGTGTCGCTGCTCCATAACACACCACAAATTCTGTATGGATAGTAGATGATGCTATAAGAGTTTGTTTTGCACTTTTTCATGAAATTGCTCCATTACCCAATAGGAAAATATACATAGAAGTTGATTTTCTCTCATCTGGACGTCCTACAAAATCTGCATATATATAACCTTCCACATCAAGATTATCAACATTTATATAGACAAGCATGAAATCCTTAGTTCTTTGTAGATATCTAAGAATTTTCTTTGCCAACACCCACTGCTCATACTTAGGATTAGATGAAAATCTTTCCAACACACTAACTGCAATAGCAATATCAGGCCTAATGTAGACTTGAGAATACATAAAGCTTCCAACTGCACTGGCATAAGGAACAATCTCCATCCTGTTAGGAATTGAACAATATATGCACAGCGGAAATTAAATAAACATCCAATTCCTATGCCTAGAATTGACCTTGCACTTCATGTTAATTCGTGATAGAAAAATACCTCATTGATGAACACCGTGAATAGCAAATCCTATTCATCCGTTGGAGCATTGCTCATCACCACAGCTGTCCAATTGTCCAGGCTCTAATGGTTATCCACACGGTAAGAATGGATTTGGAACTCCACAACATCGAACAATTCGAAGTGGATTTATGGGATTATGTTGTTCTATCAAATTCATGTACTAGCAAGAAATTGACAGAATATCCACGATCACATCATGTAGAATTCGTCATATGAATTCAGCCCATTGTCACTCTATCAAACCCTAAACAGAAGACGCCTATTTATAGTTGTAGGATGTAAAACCTAATCATATTTAGGCTTTTGTGGGCCTACAACTAAGCGGTCCAATTAATTAATCTCATTAATTAATTCAGCCCGATTAAACCCGGTCCAACTAATTAGACCTTGGACATCAATTCCAACAATCTCCCACTTGGACAAGGTCCATTCCAAATCACCAACTCTTACCTTTGTGTGTAACCCATTAATTAGGCTCCCACTCATGATGCAAACGTCGAGATACTATTATTCCAATCCAATTAGAATAAGACAGACCAAAATCTCTATTTTAATTTATCATCGATTCACCTAGATAGATCAGTTCACATCGCCGTCCAAGATTGACATCTAGCAATGTGTCAAGGCAACCCATGTGACTAGAAAGTCATGTGGTACGACAAGCCTTTATATATATAGTTACCGTGGAAATATAATCCCTTCATCAATATAACCCAATTAGTTAAGAGATATGGAAATGCGTGAATCTCATAACAACCAATTATGTTATTCACCTTAACTCTTTGTCGATCAAACTAAGTTATGATGAAACATTTTCAACCCATAACGTCACCCCGGCGCTCTTCCGATCTCGAGGAATTTATATCAACCAAAGTAGGCAAAAAGCAGGTTATAATCTCTATCTAGGAGTGATAAATCCTCATCTTAGGTACTCACAACTTTCATGCAACTTTCATTATACGTGTACAACATCTTCCTGATAACTCGTGACTAGAGTCTCATCGAATGTCCGACTAAGTATGACAATTATTACATAAAATTCTATGGTACCCTCAAGTAAAAGGACCAATTCCACAACTGTCCATTAGAGATCAACCACTGGCGCTTGGATAACTTACCATGTGGTATCTCTAGGCGGCATCCAATACATGTTCAACTAACAATACATCCATGTGTCCATTTGGATGTCCCTACATCCTAACTCGTGAGATCAATTACTTTCTTTATAAGAAAGAAATGCGAAACATGCTAGTCTACCCGCAATAATGATATCCTTGTCTCATTACTACATTGACTAGGGATATTTTAAGAATAAGTATATAACTTACATCTCACAATCACAACTTCTTGTGATTAATAAGTTACTATAATCTTATTCTACGGACTCTATTATTTTACAAGATAACTCTTGCCTTAATAATAGATCTGCCACTTGAATACATCAATTAATAGGTGTTTATGCACATCAATGTCCAACAAAGATTGCAACACCAAAATCCCGTACAAATAGATCCAACATCTATTGTATCTAATACACATTAATTTATCATGACCATCATGCTATGACAACAATTTTGTCATAAGATCTCTTGTATGTTTGGATTCGTTCAATCTCTCTATCACTTGGTATCATCTCTTCCCAAGAGACATACTACCTCAAAACATATTTAGATCGCTGATGAGACTTAAATTTCCTTCACTTGTGCAATGGCTCTATTGTTATCACAATATTTATTGGATCAACAATGATAGGAATAAATTCAAGTTCAATTATGAACTTTATGATCTAAACCGCTTTATTTACTACTTCCAAAGTAGCTATGTATAAGGCTTAATATTTGAATCAGTAGTCGTGTCTATCTAGAACTCTTTCCAATTGATTACACTACTATTATGAGTAAATACTTTCCGAAATGGGATATTTCTCTAGTCTTTTCAGATTGAGAACTAACATCAATGAATCCACAAACTTTTAGTATATGTTTTCTCCATAATTCAAAAACATATCTTCAAATGCTTCTCAAACATTTATCTAATGTTCATGACCATTATAAGATGTTTCCCAATAGAATTCACCTGGAATCTGCTTTTGACCCTCAAAACACGTGAAACATTCGGTCCAGTACATAGCATTGCAAACTAGATAGATTCTATTGCAATAGCACAATCCATGCAACTTTCTCAATATGTGTTAGTAACACACCATTTTGAGAAAGTGATCCCATCTCTATGGGGCAGAGTCCTCACATAGACTTTTTCATATTAAATCTCTCAAGATTTTATTTATGTACATAGATTTGGATAGGCCAAGAATACTTCTAGATCTATTTCAATAGATATACGTCCCAAAGATGTATGCTACCTCTCCCAAATTCTATATGGAGAAAACATCAGATTTTCTGTTTATATAGGGGAATATCGTGTTTCAATAATATGTATCCTTATGTAATATTATGAACATGGTCTAACTCCCACTAACTTCTTGTACACATTATTCATCTTCATCCTTGACAAAATCAAACACTTTGATTATCTTATCAAAATGAAAGTTTCAGCTCATCCAAAGTTTCATGATACTCAATTTGACTTTACGGATTCAAAATCTCAGATTGTATCTTCTACATCTTTAGTAACATTCCCATAGAGGAATACAATTTTGATATCCATTTGTCAAATATGCTACTTTAGCAATAAGAATTCAAGGTTAATATATACATGATTATAGATAAGAAAGTTCTATCAAAGTTAACTTTTGTCTTTGATTTTAACCTCCACTGCCAATCTTGTCTTTTTAACTTGAGCATTACCATTCATGTTAACCTCTTAGCTGTAAGCTAATTTACAACATATGGATCTTATCCATACTGACAAGTTAACCAAAGTCCACACTTTGATTATAATACATGGAGCTCTACAATGAATTCTATTGCATCAAACCTTACCTTCTAGGTTCTAGGTCAACCCTTTGACCTTTCATTCTGCGGAGCTGATGTGTTCTTAGAAACCATATTCCTATTACCAGTTTAAACATCATCAAAGGAAATATGTTCACTAGTACATCTAGTCGATCAATTTCTTTTGTGGTTTCTTGAGCCTCTTCGAGATTACTCCCACTGTTTTCTTAGAATAAACAATTTCTCTATGAATACAACATAAGATGACATTCATCTCAAATGTGGAGTATAATTGTGTCCAACAACTCCTATTGAATAATCCACAAAGAAATATTTCATACACTTTTGAAATTGTTATTATCCAAAATAATTTTTAGTTTCATTAATTGACTTAGATAGAACACGCTATAGTGTGTAACATGCAATCTCCATTGCATATCCCAAAACAAGTTTGGAAGAACTGTTTGGCACATCAAAGTGTAACATATTTAATATGTACAACTTTCCTTAAAATACACCATTATAGAATAATGGTATTTATAGGAATTCACTGCAAGAGAATCTTATTCTTTGTAGATAAGAAATTATATCCTTAAATATTCCTTACTCTGATCATATCTAAGTGTTAGAATATCTTTGCAAATAACTTTCCATTTCCGGCTTGAACCTTTTGAACATTCCAAAACATTCATACATAAACTTGATCAAGTACATGAAACCATATCTAATATAATCATCTTTGAACTTGATAAAGTAAGAAAAGCTATACCTGACATTTGTAGACTTTTGTCCAAATATATCAATATGGATAAGGACTTATTTGTCTTTAATGTCAAAACTGGATGTAATCTCGGTTATCCTTTATACCTCTTTTGTCTTCTATTCTGATAATAGACTTTTTAGGATTTGGAATCTAGATATTAACAATCTTATTTTCCTTGTACATTCCATAATTTAAGAATAACAATTATTCTCAATTTCAATGGAACAACTATTTATGTCCAAACATGAATTGGAAATAATGTTCTTCATAAGAACTCGATCATAATATCAATATTCTTATCCCAAAACAAAACAAAAGGAAAAGGCAAAAATAGGTTTTAAATGTAGCAACTATTACTTCATTTCCTACTATAGGTCCAATTTTTTTTCTTCTGCAGTGATATACTCTATTTCAGCCTCATTTATATTTCGAAAAATATGGAAACAATATCCAGTATCAGATACTTAAATGGCTGAAGAGCAGTCTTATCACTCTTATCTTGTAACAGAATCTTCTCTCTAAGATTTTTTTCTTCCCAAGATGATGATTATATATACCTTACATTTTTTTATTCTAATGTTCTTTGTCTCTACAAAGATCATCGGTTTTGGATATATACGTCTTTATACACTTTAACTGAATAACTGACCGTCTGGAATCTTTCTTAAAGTTCCATCAACATTACCTTTAAATACCGTTAAAGGTTTCACTGGTCAATACTTGCCCTTACATCACACTGATGATAAGTTTAACAATTTTAGCATATCGAATAGATTAATGGATAATACGAATCTAATTCATGCATCTCAATTTACAATAAATTGTGATAAACTATCAAACAACGATTATAGAGCTAAGTCAATAGTTAGCTCATTGTCCCATTGTGCTTCTAGATAATATTTTGAGTTTATACTGTTCAATACATTACTGTTCGTCATTCAACTCTTTGAAATGAATAGTAATAGTTTAAACAACCTTTGTACCCACATACAAGATTTACAAGTCATAATCGCAAGTATCACACATACCAATTATACTCATCATCACATGATGTTTGTAAATTTGCATTATTTTCTTAAAAACTTCCTTAGTAGAAACATTCGCGTAATTTGTTTTAAGACATATCCATTTTTCTTATTTGAGAACAATTCTCATTATGATGTTAGTTCTATAATTTTGGTCCAGAAAATTTTATTGACATCTAACATGCCAATTAAATTTATAAATATACTCATTATTCAAATATATTATGACAAGATAGAACAAAATTAATTGATGTAAGAAATTAATTAGACTTGAACTTTTATCAAATTAATTATGCTTCCACTGAATTAATGATCGCTCTGCATTAATTATTGAAATTCATTTGAATTTCCAGTGGGCTAGGATCCCTTTTGCTTTATTAGAACCTTGAGTTACTCAACAAATCTCAATAAAACATTCAAGTAGATACACTATTAATCACATCTCTTATGTGACTCCTAGATCATCAAGTAGACAACTAATTGTCTCGCACATCTCATGTACTTACTTGACACGCCTCTAAAATTTTATTTCCTTAAGTCACTCAACAAGAAATAAAACTTTAGTTAAATTCAACCCACTGTTCAGAAACATCATATGTTTCATAGTGAGAAACATATTCATGAACGAGCAGCCTTGAGTTACTCAACAAACTGACATCGGTAATGAACTCTGGTTTTTCGCTATAACAGTGGAAGATATGTATTGATATTTAATACGAATTTAATATTTTAATTAAGGGATCGATCTCATCTCAAGTATGTATAGTAATAACATCCAATATGTAATTACCTATACATAACTAATAAGCGC
>CAVNYN010262466.1:0-14809 GCA_963692815.1 Nyctanthes arbor-tristis
CCTAGAAAACATCTAATATAAATTTCAAGTTATGTTTCTAGTAGCTTTCGTCCGTCGTCCCGCCACCGGCTCCAAAACCTGAAAGTGTTAGTTGAAAGAATGAGTATAAAAATATACTCAGTAGACTCTAGCGCATATTAATCAATTCACACAATAAATATAACATGTAAACATGCAAATAATTCTTTCTTTCTTTCTTCCTTGGAAGGATCTTGTCTTGTCTTAGAGAATAAATATTCTCGTTCTTATGCATTAAAGCAGATACGCGTATCATAAAGAGATCTTAAGCATATATGCATTCTTTCTTAAGCATATAATAATATGCAAACTTTCTTGTAATCACATATTTTGACATAACATTTATCACATAAATCAATTAATAATGCGCAATACTTTAAGAAAACATTTTATAAATTTAGAGTCTACCTTAAACCTTGTGAGTTGAGCTACTTTGAGAGAAATCTACTCGCCTATTGCTCTTCGCGCCTCGTCTAGCGAAAGTAAAATAAACTATTTTAGTATGAAGGAAATAATACTTTATAAAAATGAAAAATAAATTTTAGGGACTAAACTGAAATACTGAAATAGTTTAGGGCTGAGACTGCAAAGTTTGGGGCTGACATAATGTTTTTAAAAAGGTTAGGGGCTGAAACTGATAAGACCAAATCTCTTGGGACTAATTTGAAATATACTCAAAATTTAGGGACTAAAATTGGACACTATAATTATCTTGGGACTGAAATACATAAATCTGAAAGTTAGGAAACCTATTCGAGATAAATTGAAAACCATGGGACCGAAACATAAAATCCTGAACTTCGGGGACTGGCGTTAACATAATCAGACGTTGGGGACCCTGAGTGCAAAATTGGCAAATATAACCCCAATATTGGCTCAGTGGACCGAGAGAAGCAGAGAGGATTTGGGAGTTGGGTTTTTCGATGCACGCCGGCGAAAGGGACTTCCGGCCAATGGTGACGGAGGTGATCGATGGGTGGTGGGGACTGGGTTTGGTGGAGGCCTCGGCCGGCAGAGAGGAATGCTACTGGCCAAGACAGCCTGGGCTCGAGATTGGAGGGTCTCGGCTCGGGTTTGAACGACAAGGGAGGAGCGCGGGGCTCCGGATTTGGGGTCACCGGTCGGGGTTTGGCTTGGCGTGGCCGCGGGTACGGTGGTTTCCGGCCAAGAGCGAGTGTGGGTGGCCAGGGTGACATTCGGGGTTCGCAAGTTGGGGGCCTTGGCTCGGGTTCGAGGGTCACGCGCTGAGCGTAGGCTGTGGGTTTGGGTCGCAATTCCAGCAGACATGAATTCGTCGGCTGAAACTTGGCCGAGAGGCGAAGGATAGTCGTGTGTGTGTATGTGAACCTAGGAATTCTTGGGTGTTGATAGAGTTTTATGGCAGTGGTTGTTGGCCGGCGGTGTGTGACAGAAACGGCAAGGCAGAGGGGTTGCCGTGAGGATGATGGTGTTGCTGTGTGAGGGAGATGGCCGGGTTCGGTCGGGAGTTGCAGGGGAGGTTGAGGCTCGGGCAGAGGAAGTCAGGGTGGTTGTTTGACCCCGCCAATGGGGTTCGGGTCTTGACTGGCTTACTGGGGTTCTGGCAGATAATTGGCCGGCAATTGGCCTGTTTCTCGGCCGATGGCAGTGGCGGCGTTTGGGGTTGTTACAGGGAACGGGAGTGAGGGTGGTGTAGGCCGTGTGTGGGTATATGAATCAGTGTATATGTATGATTGTGTATATGTGTGTGTATGGATCTGCATGTATGTACATTGGTGTGTATTGCCTGTGTATCTATCTATTGGTTTAGAGAAGAAAAAGGAAAAAAAATGAGAGTAACTCACGGATCCTTGATTCGAGAATGGATCTGAAATTCGGCTGAAGTTGTGTGTGTGAAATTCTTATCATTGAGAGGAGTATATAGGTTTGAGTTAGTGTTTTAATTCAATTGGATGTTGGATAGGAATTGGAATTGTGTATATGTGAGGAGTCGAATATTTGTTTAAATTGAAATTGAAGAGAGCGTTTTATGCCGAGATTATAATAGGAATTGGACTTTCTTAGAAAAACTTTAATTGTATTAGATATACAAAGGATAAAACGTTTTTGCACTTTGTTACAGTAATTGGAATTTAAAAAGAATGGAATTGTTTAATATAAGGTTTTATTAAATTCTTATATATGCATGACTAGACGAGCGCGAACTTAAGCAAACTTTAAATCTGGTGAAGTTATAGCGACGCGAAATTATTTAATAAAATTAATTTTTCTAAAAATTTCCGGGTCGCTACAACCTTACCCCCTTAAAATAAATTTCGTCCCCGAAATTTGGTTTACCTGAGTCTATGAGGTCTGAGTATTTCTCTAGAATCTCATCTCCTTTCTCCCAAGTTGCCTCATCAATACTGTACTTACCCCACTGGACTTTAACTAAAGGGATTTCTCGATTTCTCAAAACATGGACCTTTCGGTCTAATATGCACACAGGCGCTTCTTCGTAGGATAGATCTTTCTTAATCTTAATCGACTCAACATTCACTACATGACTCGGGTCGTGGATATATTTCTTCAACAATGAAACGTGAAATACGTTGTGCACAGCCGCTAGCTCCGGCGGTAATGCTAACCGATAAGCTGCATTCCCAACACGACCTAGTATTTCAAATGGACCGATATATCTCGGCGCCAGTTTTCCTTTCTTGCCGAATCAAAAAAGAGAACTACAGGAACATGAAAGTAAAGAGTGATTCGTTCAACATGACATTGTTTATCAGCAGGTTCACATGTCCTAAAAACATCTTCAAATTATACAACATGAACAGCAAAGGCATATACCTTCTTATGATACCCCACTCTGCATGAGTTAATCTAGAAACATGACACAATCCAACATGATTCAAATACTCAACAAACTCTTTTTTCTTATACCAATGATAATCAATGACGCTGTAGAACCATTCATATATACACCATCTCCTTACACTGTGGTTTGATAGGCAATTGGAAATCTTATCCTGCATAAGTCAGAATATGCACTGCAAGAGTTAATATTTGGATAAATAAACTTCAAATTTTGGATGATACTGAACTATAAAACCTTAATGTTAAATCTTGTGTCTTCTGCTGGAGCAAAAGGCTTATCAGTTTGGTTGTTTAAAACTTTGTCAGGAGACTCTGTATCCTTTCAAAACTGTGGTTTTCTGGTGCCTGTCTTCTGCTCGCTTCCAAATTTAATAGGTAAATTAACATGGCAAACCACTGGAACCTCTACGACTGACTTTTCCAAGTCAATTTCTACTCTTTGTAGATCAGCGTTTGAAGAGTTTTCTGGATATTTCATCAATTTCTGTGAACCACTTTGTGAAGCTTTCTTAGTCTTGCTCATTAATTTTTTCTCTGCATTGCTGGCCTAAAAAACATCATATGAATTGGGTGAGTTATTAACTGGAAAAGAGGGTCTTTTGGGTGATAACTATGCTATTAGGCATCCATAGGAAATATATCTTTTGATATCCGTATTTTCTCAATAGCCTTCTAGTGGCTGCCACAGTCGGCAGTACTCTGTATATGGGTAAGCTACACAGAGTTGATTAGGAATTAAGGTTTAGCTGTTCTTTTTGTTGTATTTTTGTCTCATTAAAACAGAGTTCAAACCAAATACCACAAAGTAGAATATCTGCGCAAGCTACATTATTCTTTAGAAAGAAGTCTTTAACAGAGATTGATATAATTCAAGAAAGGATAAAAGATACTCTGTCCCACAAAGATAGTCCACTATCTCCTTTTCATCCGTCTCAAATTATAGTCCACTTTCCCTGTGAAAATATGGTTAGTTTCTTATGTGCCGCTATTTAATGTGTATTGTTATCAACAAATAGGAAGTATGAAAGTGGAATAATAAATAAATGAAAGGGTATTATTAGGAAAATTGTACTTAACGTTTACTTTTCCAATAATAATAATAATAATATTAATTACAATTTACAACTCGTTGATCCGTGTGAAAAATGAAAGTGGACTATTTTTGTAGAATGGAGGGAGTATATCTCAATTCCGGGAGATTCTCTAAGATGTATCAAAGGACAAGCTCTGTTTCTCGAACCTGCAAAGATGCTTCCTATATTTCACTGTGCCAAAAATCAGATTACAAGATGAAGATGAACAACAGAGAGAGGATATCTATGTCCACCCACCTTAGACATACGAACCTTTTGTGTGTTCCTTTCTTCAACGACAGACAGATAAGGATCTTGATATTCTTTATGGACAATTCTAACATCAAAAACTGAAACCTTTCCAGGTTTTGATTTTTTAGTAGAACCAACTTCTGAACTTGATTTTGTTTGATATCTGCATCTGTACTTCTTTCTGTTTGCTGCCGGAGCTTCTAATGTTCCAGATTTATCAACACAATCCCCGCGTTTATCTTTAGGCTGCACTCTTGATTCTGATGAACTGAAAAAAACATCAAATCACTATTTTCTTGTAAGCAATTCATAGAAACATGATTAATGATGATTGAAAAAAAAAAAATTTCAGAAAACTCACTACTGTGAACTGATTCAGATGTAAATTCATTATTGCAATTTACAGTACTGGAAACATTTACTATAAACTGAACAAGATCAACTCCGAGAAACCATGAGATAACCGGGCAATTTTTTGGAAGACTAACCAGCAACTACCAGAATCAAATTGATAAAAATATAAATGATATATTTACCTGAATTTACAGTAGAAAACCACTGAACTTTAAATAAAAATTTCATGGGCATCTCAATCATCAGACACTCCAAAATTCATGTATTGACAAGCTAGTCAACAATGGCACTTTTGTTAATTATGATGGGTAATAGTTTGAATTGTTTGTTGACATGGACAACATTTATTGGGCACCACACAAGGAGGAGGAATTGCCACTCTAACTCGTCTTGGGGGATTCCATCTCTAACAATATTTTTCATAGTCAATCCCATCACTGGGTAGATGAGAAAAGTTACATAGGTTGACAACGTAAAACTTCATCAAATCTTCTTACATGAATCTGAATATAATGGGACGCTGCTGGCTAGTGCCACCAATTGTTATTTGCCAAGGATCTAGGTTATTTTTATTTTCAAGTGGATCTAGCAAATAACCGGATAGAATAGCGAAAAGAATCATGTGGCCAACCCCAGATACATTGGAAATAGGCTTAGCTTTGTTTGTTGTTGTTAGATGGATAAAACAATGCTCTCTGCATAACAGACAACTAAAGAAAGAAACTACATGCAGAAAATGCTTACATAAGGCAGCTAAAGTAAATTACAATAGATGGAAACAACTTACAGCAAACTGATTTGAAATTCAATGAGTAAACCCAATAACTTCATATTAGATTGTAAATTACTCACCATCTTCTCAGACGTGTGCTCTTCCGATCTCTCTCAGTTGGCATCATCAGAGACATATCAGCCAAAGTTTTCAGGGCATCAAACGAAGGGCCTTCATCTTCAGAAAATCAAATATATATCAGCGACTCATGTTCTAAATTAATGGCAAATGAAATAGCAGAACTTATGAAATATTCGTGCTAATGATCCCTAAAAAGTCACAAGTATAAGAAACTTCAATGGAATTTTTGACAAATCAAGGCCCCTAACATTTTCCAAACATCTCAACTGCATCAACGACAAAGACGAGATTAACCTAAAGTGAAAAGAATTACATCTTAGTGGATGGCATATTGAACTTCTCAGATGACTAAGCCCCAGTCAGCATTCTATTTTAATGTCAACGCAGAATAAGTGGAAATGAGTGTGGATGATGGGTCCTCGTGCGTGAATCAGTGAGTGCAATGGGTTTGACCAATTTCTATTTTGGACTAGAAATAGAATGCTGATAGGGGCTATAGAGAGGCTCTCTCTCTCTCTCTCTCTCTCTCTCTCTCTCTCTCTGTGAATATTTTCAACCTTGTGTTCACGAGGCTATCTAGAAGTCCAAGGAATTTTCCTATCTGTACTCTAATTATTATTATAAGAAACCAGTTGAAGTTAATATGAAAGCCATAAAGAAAAGGAGAACATGTTAATATATAACTTCTTATCACAATCAAAAACGAGTTCTGATTCCACAAGTTGAAGTGTTGAACTATTATAGACAGATATATGATAAGGTTGTGCCTGGAATGAATAGAATCTATGTTATGTTCTTGTCAATGTAATTGGGGTATAGCATTTCATATCTGGATAAAACAAAAGAAATTATTTTGGCAGTCTGAGCATAGGTCCTTAGTTTTATGAATACAGATCTTTTCAATTGTTGACGTGTCTTTTTGGAGAGACGTCCAACAACAACCATGTACTACGGCATTCCCCAAAATCACTTCAAGTGATCCTGAAAATAGTAAGAGTAGCAACTTTCTCTTGATGTCTTGAAAGAGGATCCACAGGGTCAACTGATGCAAGAGTCAGAATTTTCATGCAACAATCAATGTACAGTATTGAGCAAGAAACAATGATAAGATTGAGCAAAGTGGAATGCTAACTTCATAGGGATAGGGCTAATGGAACGGGAAAGAATACACTTCCAAAAAACAAACATAGAACCTGAAGCACAATAGAGAGAAAATTACGAGAGGGGTGCAGAGAAATACCTTGTTGGAAAAGAACCACTTGGCTCTTATTTCTTTTAGTCTTCAAAGATGACCTGGATATCTCGGCATCTTTGATCTCAACATCAAACTCAGCTTTCATAGCACCCAACCTTTGAACTTCTTCCATCGTATTACATCCTTCATTGATGTCAAGCAAATGATTCTCAATATTCTGATCATCTTCAAACTTCCTCCCTCTAAGTTTCCTTCCCTTTCCTCTTGCATTAACTCCACTTCCAGATTCCATCAATTTGAGCTTCCCATGAAGCTTAGCAGTGTCGGATTCCACGCTTCCTTTTGAATATTCTGCATCCAACTTAGTAGCCAACTTCTTGACATTACCTTTTCAGCTACAGACCACTGTAACCCAGAAGAAGTCCATAAAGTGTAGAAAAGAAAGAGCATCAGAAAAATGAGGCGAACTGTTACCTTCATTTGAGCCTGCCTAACAGGCAACGTAAAACTCTCAGCTCTTTGGCTTGGTGTTTGAGAAACCGGAGATGGACCACCTTTTTGCGAAGCCTCTGCCAAAGCCATAGCTATTTCATTAGCAATGTCAGCATCATTGACATTAGCCGCTATTTTCAACCCTTGCCTGGTTGGAGAATAATATTTTTCTCTGTTCATACTTCCATATGAATATGAAATAGGGTATCGCGGAGTCCTTTTTCCAACAGGACGAGATTGACTTCCTGAAGTAAACTCCAAAGCAATATTCGCCAAGTTACAACTCAGTGTTATAGTGACAGCAACAGCAAGAGAAAAAGAGAATATACAACTCTCACCTCAACTTGAAGTCAATTGCAATGAAAATAATAATAATAATAATAACAACAACAACAACAACAAGGAAAAGATACACTTGACAAAAAAGTGACTGAGTCATCGAAGACCTAAATCCCTGGTACACGTGTATTACGTACCTCCCAACCATTTTTTCTTTAACAAGGACATGCAACCATAATCTGAAGCAACAATCAGGGAGTGCAGAATAGATAGCCCCTCAGATGTCTTAGAAGCAGCAGACTGGTCTCTGCCACGAGCACGCTTCTGAGGTTTTCTAGATGGTTCAGCTTCATCATTGGTTTCCTGTTCACTGTCACTTCCAGCCTGTCAAGCAAGGACCCAGTTGACTCAGTACTCAGATATCATGCACAGACATCTAAGATATCATGAGCAGAAAAACACTGCTGAACGTTAATTTATTATAAGAAATCACATAAACGATTAAACCTAACATAACAGAGCCTCTTCAGTTGATTTACTGAATAAGAAAATAAGCAAAAACTTCTTCAGGATGAGCTTTAATATCAGAATCATCTCACCAAACTGATATACTGATCAGTCATCATTGCAGTCAGCCTAGCAGAAGCAGCCCCCTCTGGAAGAGATAAGTATGCCTGAAATTACAGAGCTGAAGATACATTAGCAAGTTCCTAAGCTAAAGAAAAGGGACTAGATGTGCTCTTAACGATAGTTCTGATTTATGTTTGAAAATTGACCATATTCAAATATCAGCATCGGTGTCAGATTTAGTTTAGTCAACAAAGCTTGATAACGGAGCATAAATCAATTTGTTAAAATGGATAGAATTGAAAATTATCATTTAGATATTAACTGGACCGTCATTTCAGGTATAAGGTTTTAGTTTTATTAACCGCTACTTATATCAAACAAGGACATATGCATTATGGTTCTTGTGCAACCAAAGCAGAAAATGAGATGACTTACTCCTTGTCTTATTTTTTCCCTAGAGTCTACATAATAAACTCAGATTTTAATGGTTTTCCAGGCCTAAGCAGTTCCCCACACGGGAGTCCCTGGAAACCTTGATAGTAGAAGGAAGAAGTTTTGTGAAGTAAATATTAAGCTATGTGGTAAAATGTCAGTTGAGATATATATGCTGCGAAGAGGAAGCCGTGCCATGAACACACACCACAGATAAATAGCTAAAAACATATTTACTAAAGTACCAGGTTCATTGTATAAAGGGCCTCCACCATTTTGGTGGATCGGTTTTGCACTGCGCCAGCCACCTGTAATCAGGGCAAAATTCAATTACAAGCAAGCTGTTAGAAATTAGTCAATTAGTAAAAGTACGCTGATTAGAAAGAGTAGTTAAATGATCTCTGATTAATCACTACAGGATGGAATAATCTAGACAGCCAGGTTGCATTTATTATAAACATCAGGTCATCTTGAAGGAAGACAATTTTAGGCAACAATTTAACAGACTCTTCAACTGAGCTTTAGAAAACAAGAAAGCACACACACAAGGATGCTTATAAGCACCAATGTCCACTACTTTTTGTAGGTCTCATGAAATTTCCAACACTCCTACTTTATCTATTTTTACAAAGGTAGCTTTTAAGCATGGGAAAACAAGCACCAATGCAGAACATATGCTTTTAAATCTTAACGACGGGTTAGTAATATAACATTGAACTGACCTTTTCCCAATCTTTACCATAACTGCGGTAAGCTTCATAAAAACAATGTAGATCTTCCTTGCTCCATCTAGGCCCAAGTGCATCTGGTAACTTCCTTTTCTGCAAATAATAGGACATGGTCATTCTAATGATGCCTCCAGATGTTCATCCTGATTCAGCAATGCATACATCAGTGTAAACAAAATTAAGGTACAGATTCGTTATGTAGGTACTCATGATGTAATCACAGCCTCAACTTCTTATACCAGTCTTTCAGTAAAGGGGTTACAAACTTCAAATAGAAAGTCCTTCAGGGCATTCTGTAGCTTGCACACAGGATTAAAGAGGCGATGACACTGAAGTAACAATGCCATTAAGTTTCTAGTTTTCCTCCAAACAATGAGAATCTGTGTCACTGCTCCTTATTAAACACATAAAAAATAACTAGAAATAGAAGTGTGCGACCTGTAAATGAAAAAATTGGCATTGGGTCCATGAACTTTAAAGATATTTCCACCTACTAGGTACCATAGGATGAGCCGTTGAGGTGTCGTACTATCATTATCCCCTTCTGTAGTGCCCATAGGAGAGATTAGTTAGCACTATCAAGTTAACTGTTATTTAAACAAAAGTTTTTTCTACTCTATGGATGACAGGTTCCCCCGAATATGTGGCAAAAGGAGAAAGAAACAGGTGTCTTTAGATTTCAGTTAACAAAAAAGCTGAGATAGTAAGTCAGGTACAGTTGTTAAGCGAAAAGAGTTACAAGATGTGAAATATTCGCCTATTACCAATCCCATATAAAGAAATTAGTAACCGTTATGATAATTTTGCCTAAGATGGTAGCTTGCGTAAAGGAAAGACGTCCCTATAATATAAGAATAGAGTATATAGAGCTCGCCTGATGATTGCTTCTTTTTACGCTGTTACCATCTTTGCTAGGAGAAGGTTCATTAATATAAGCATACCGCTTATTCACACTTCTATACTTTCTTGTTGGCCCCATTAGCAGCTACATTAAGAATCAAGACACAGGTTATTAAAAACATAAAAACAAATAAATAAATAAAAGGCAAGAGAGTAAAAATAAAATAACAAACAAATAAATGGCAGACTGTAGAAACTCAGTACCAATAGTTATTGCACCACATAGGCAACATCTTTCATGTTTGTGTGCAGAAATAACAATTTTAGAAAGCATCTGGAAGTGCATTGCGTCAGAACTTATACTTCTTTGCCCCAAAAAAGGCCCGCGAAGGGGGGATGATAAATAACTTACGATGATACATCTCATGAATCAAACTAACTCAGTATTTTAAAATTTCTAGAATCTGGGACGAGCAAAAAGAATAAGAATAAGAAATAAGTCTGCCAGAAACCAAAAGAAAAGAACAGAAATATAGGATAGAAAAAATCAACTTCCAGCTCTATGATCATCAACTATTACACATACGGAAACATAAAAACTAATCAAGAAACATACTCAAAACTTTAAGAATTACAAAGACATAAATCACTGCTTACCGAAATTTCAAAAATATAAAGTCAATTGAGTTCTGATACATCACGCTATTCATATACATTCATACACCTTAAATTCATGATAAAGAAAAAATAAGACTAAATCAACTGCCTTCGCAACCTTTTAAACAAATTTAGACGAAATTTTGCAGAAACAAAATTCTAAAACAGAATAATCAAGTTCGTTCAAATTTAAAACAAAAGGCTGAAGGCAATCAATTTTGCAGCAAAAGGGAAATATAAACTAAAATCAAAACGAACAAACAAAATTACCAGAAACTAAAACAGGATTATCATTGTAAACAGATGAACGCTTGGGTTTCTGGAGAGAGATTTTAGTTAGAGATATAAAGGAGATGAAATATGTGCAATAACCGCGAAACTTTTTATATTTGTATTATTTATTTTTATTTTATATTTATGCGAAAGAGTTAATTATTTGATCACAGGTCCCCGAATTATATCTAAATTATCGTTTTAGTTTTCAATTATGGATTTCACTACTTTAACCTCTCCATTTTTTTAATTCATTTCTAATTCTTACGCTCTAATGACCGGGCTAGCCATGAGTTGTATGCGATTAGAATAATTCTATTTAGACAATAATGTAGATAAATAAATGGTTTGACAAAATAGACATGCGGCTCGTATAATTACCGCTAATTTAAAATTGATGTGATATAAGATTAAAAAAAAAAAAAAAGAATCATATCATGTGTCAATTGTTTTGAGTGTTTTTGTTCAAATGGTATAGCTCATGAAAATGATATGAAAACCACTCTTGACTCCATAACGGAGTTAGACAGCTACTATAGTCCAATCATGTGGCCCCTACTATTTAGAAACCCTACATCCTCCCTTCTCATTATTCCATATAGATTGTCTGACTACCTTATCAGGAGCAGAGCTTCCTTAGAACGAGTGAGGTCGGTTATGAGAGAAGAGAGTGAGAGTTAAACGTAGTGAATTTTCTCCATGATGTGTAAAAAGGGAAGGAAGAGATGGCAGAAGGAAGAAGATGAGAAGGGCGGTTATGTTAACACACCAACTTTTATTCTATTAAATTTGTTCCATCTTTACTCCATTTTCTATTTAGATCTCAAACTTTTTTTCCTTAAAATTTTATCTTCAACCTTCCATCTATTAAAATTTTAGTAAAATAACTACTAAATATTATAAATAAGTAAAAGAATAATGGTTCAAAACGGTACAAAAAAAGGTGACGATTCAAAAGGTAAGATCGTATTTTTTCCCCAACAAATTTTAAGTAAATTAATGAAATCTTGTAACAAAAATTATCTAGAAGCAAGAAACATTTTAAGTAATAGAAGGTCGGTGGAAAAAAGCAAAGAAAAAATACTTAGTTAGGATAGAAATATAAAAAGATTCTGAGTTGTGAACTCTTAAGAGACATAGATTGTGATGCATTTAATTATTTAATAGACGAATGTGTTGTGAATATATATATTTCTTGATAGACTTTTTTTTCGTGTTACACTGTTACCCTTATTTGTCAACACCATCTACTAATTCGTGGATGTTATGGACCTGTAAAAGTGAATTGAATGTCACCAAATATAACCATTTCAATTTTTAAGATACAATATCTTCAACTGTCATTTGCCTGAAAATCTTGCTAATTCGTGGATGCGTATCACTTTTTTTTGGCATATATCATCTCCTTAGAAAAGAAGTTATTTTTGTACTTCTTTTAAAATTGGATAATTTAACTAACCAAAAATAATGGAACCCAAAAAAAATAAATAAAAAATTGTTGTCAATGTTAATTCACTTATTGGAATAATCAACGAGTAACATACAAATTTTAGACATTTTTAAACTGATGTTTAAAAACAAGTTAATTACTCTCAGTTTGACAACAAGTTGTAATTGATTCTTATTATAATCGCTTGACGTATCAATTTAAGAGTTTGACACTTCACACGTTTATAATAAAAATTACTTATAATTTGTTACCAAACAAATCCTTAGTACCTTCGGATGTTGGACTTTCAACATATATACTCATTTAATTATTATTATCCTCGACCTTTGGATAAAAGGTGACATTCAATCAAATAAAATAAATGAATCCTAAACAGTCTCAAAAACAATGGAGTTCATCCAAACCCACTGAAGCTAGAAACTCTTCAAATTCATAACAAAAACAAGATCAACAGTCTTTTCTACTACTTAAACAAAATTTAGACGAAAATCAATTCCCAAACAGAATTTTAGAGCACAATAATCAAATTCACTCAACCAAACAGAAAGTCAGAAAACTTACAATCAAAATAAACAAAGTAAAATCACGATCAATGCAGGCACACATAATTACCAGAAAGAAAAACAGAACTATCATTAGAAATAGCCAAGCACTTGAATGTTCGGGAGAGATTTTAAAGAGAGAATTCTACAATTTGGGGGAACAATAACTGGAAAACTCTGTACATCCATATCAGCATCAAATTTTTAAATGGTTAAATTATTTATAACCTATGTTCCTGTACTATATCAAAATTATCAGTATGGGTTCAAATTATGGATTTCACTGCTTAAACCTCTCTAATTATTCAAATTCATTACTGATTTGTCTTCCCTTGTGAAAGTTCACGCCATTACTTGTATATGATCAAACTCAAGCCTGACAATAGGCATTCCATTAGTATTTCTACAGCCAAGCACAGATGTAGTGAACACTTGTATGTATGCATATGTTAGGAAATCAATACTCATCATAGTTAATTTATGAGGCATTCCAGTATCATCTCAAACTTTTCATAATAATTTCATTAAGTCAAATTAGAACCTAGCATGCACTACATACCTTGTGAAGGCAAAAAAGAGATTTTAGACATCTAATTGGGATAAACCTGGGACTGGAAAATTTTAGTTCTGGTCAAGGACAGCACCTGAACAATGTTAATGCTACATTCATAGATGCAATTCGACATAAAGGCAAGCACAAACCTACAAAAGGGCAACTCCGGAAAGAAAGGTAAATCCAACAAGACAGCAGACTCTTCAAGTCCCTGCAAAACAGCTCAACCTACAATACATGATGCAAAGATGACAAATTTAGTAGATTATCATAAAGACCAGCCAGTAAGAAAGAATCGCAACCAAAGTCTGAGAAAATACAGCTTTTGTATACTTTCCTCTATCTGAAACCTAATAGTCATAAACTTAAATATTTGAGTGGATTCAGTGACTACATTGCCTCCTTTGTCATTGAGCAGGACAGGTTATGATTGCTAACTTCTTTGACAAAAGTTGACTTACAAAGAAAGAACAGAGACTGAAGTGCTTGAAGAAATACAATGAATCATCAAGTAACAAAAATCAGTAACATTCTACTTCAACTTGTGGCAACCATAAGGTAGACTCCAAAGTGCAATCTAACTCAAAAACTTCAAATTTGAAGGTGTATCACAAAAATGGATCAATTTGTAACCCATTAGGCATATCTTTCTTTAACTCTTTGAAAGAGGCAATTCTTTCTTATACAGCTCCAAGAGCCCAGGAAATTCCCCCTCATAGGGCTGAATGAACCTCTGAAGAAACTTTCCAACATTGCAATCAAACTTCTGCCTTTGTGGACCAAACCTTTCTCTAACAAAACCTTATAAACAGAACATCTTGGTACAATCCTATTTTTCAAGCTAAATGTAATTACTGAATGCCTCTTTAAAATGATGGAAGATTCAATCCCCATCTTGTTTACAAGAAAATCCATTACCGCAGTTATCTTATCTGTTGATGCTGTCATGCAGTAAGGAAATTTTTCAAATGCCAAGATAATGTCACCTTCTGACCAGCCCCACTTTTTATAATGTGCAACCTTCTTCTCCCAAGTCATTTTATTCATCGACCTAAATGCATGAATTGCTAGAGTAAACCTCAAAGACCAAGGTTTAAACCTCAGTTCCTTAACTTCCTCAAAAACCTTTTTAAACTTCTCTGTTTCGACAATCAGTGACCTCGGAAACGCCACAATTTTTGAATCGGGGACTCCCGCCTCTCTCAGAACTTCGATGTTAGGCAACAATTTAGTTTGAAGATCACAGCACAAGATCTCAGCTAGTCGTTTCATCGAGCCAACGCTTTTCCCATTCGACTCGAGCAAACTCTTTATACAATCATAAGAGGGTATTATCTGTTTCTCTAAACTCCTCTTGAAAATATTAGGTGTTCCGCGGAAAATGACCACTATGTCACTCTGCAGGAT
>CAVNYN010262469.1:0-57496 GCA_963692815.1 Nyctanthes arbor-tristis
GGCATTGGTAAGATATTGTCTGAGAACTTTGGATGCTTGACCTAATGAAATTCCAACTTTAAGCATATGTTTTAGTTTTTGTTAATTTTCAAGTATTGTGTAATGTAATGTGTTTTCATATTTTGGAGCAAAATTCTAGGTGTAATGATAACTACTTGTGATGTGGTTTTGTCAAATTGCTAAAATAATATATCATTAGAGTTATCTTGGTGTTATATATAATAATGATTTAAGGATGATAGATTTACTGATTAGTGTTTGGGAATTATGGTGTATAGACAGCTTAAACTATTTCCTTGTGTAAATGTATCTTGATGTGTTGGCTGATAAATAAAATTTTGATAATGTTTTATCCTACTTTCAAACTAATTACCTATGTCTATTTTTTAGTCAATTAAACAAACACTAACAAACTTACACGCGCGTGCGCACACACACACACATATATAATATGACCTGTAAACTATTTGCAAGATTCTTAATTTTTTCTTTTTTTTTGGGCTTACTCAAGAGAAAAGGTTGAAGTTGCTTGAGCTCTGTCTAATACCAATTAGTACTTACTGTTTCACGCTTCATCTTGCATTGGACCTTATATCTATATCTCAACAGTTATGTATTCTGTTCCTACTCATCTTTAACATGAGAAAGATTTTTACGTCTCCTAAAAATTCTAATATTGATATTACTGAAGAGTTAATGTGGTGTTTAAAATTAGGTGCATGGTTGAATGATGAGGTAGCTTCGTTTCTTCTTTATGCATGAAAAAAGTAGTTGAATGATGTTGTAACCTAGCAGGACAAGGCTTAAGAAGGAAACCTGTAATGTTGTGTGTGTCCCTATTTTACTCTTCTTATTGTACATGCCATTAATATATATCTAGACTTATATTGAAAGAAAGGGAAAAGAAAGATCCCCCAAAGTTCTTGAAATTCCATTGGATAATGCTACTCTTCCTTGTTGAGTTACATATTGGGTGACTTGGTGGGGATGTATGTGTCTTTTTGTCTATGTATTTCAATTTAATGTAAATGTGTTTTTGCCAATGTATTAAATAGTTATTTAATGACAAATGATCGGACAAGTGATTCGACAAGGGAATGTAGCACAACCCAATTCCATTTCTTCAACACATTCTTCTACATGGTCTATTTGTTGCTCTTACTCCGTTTTCCCTATTTAGTTGATCGTAACAAAAATTTTATATCCATGTTATTGATGTAAGTGGTGTATCAACATATTTAATTGACAATTTGCATATTTCAATGCTAAGAACTTAATTCATTTTCATATTTGAGACTAGGTTGGGAATTTATGCTTTTTTCATATTCAAGAGTAGAATCCTTTTAATAGCTTGGACATATTAGGGGTTAAAATTGAATACCATTAGCTTAGGGTGATACTTCCTTGCGAAGTAAACACAGCATGTATTTTTACTTAATTACTGTTGTGTAGAATGAGAGATGTACCTTAATGAATTTAAATGTTAAGATGGTAGCACTTGATGTTGAACAAATGTCCATCGGCTTGTCTTCCAAGAAGTTCGCTTCATGTACGATCTCTTGGTGTTGGAATCGTCGTGTAATTGAGCCTCAATTCTTTTATTCACCAGCTTTCTTTATGTACATTTTCATATGCACGTTAGATACTTTGTTGAAGGAGGGAACAACGTGGATTTATGGCCCCACTTTTGAAATTCTATTCAATAAAATCTTTCCTTTTTTTTATTTCTTTCTTTTTTATAAGTATGTATGATTTTATATTTTTACTTTGGGTCATAACTTGTTAAAATAATGATCAAGAATATATGCATTTATGTTTGCCAAAAAAAATAAAAATAAAATAAATAAAACATATATATTTACTTTGCATGACATGACATTAATGAATACAATCTCATTGATACGGCACGTGCCTTCACTAGTATATATATATATATATATATATATATATTGGTTATGTTTGGTATTTTGGAATAGGCTGTATCTCGGGTATCAAAAGATGTAGCTGTATATTCAAAAGATGGTAGGAGATAGAAGATGGTATCAAAGTGATTAATGAGGGTAACGCTTGTTTATTTTTCTTATATAGTAATACAAAACCAAGTACAAAGTAAAATCGAACGAGACAATATAGTTATATTGTGTAAATTCTATTAGTTTGAAATAAAACTTATGTAAAGATATTTTTCTCCTTAATCTCCACTAATGACGTTCTCTAATTTCTATTTGTTCATTTAAGCTTCTACTGAGGTTTTATTTATTTTTATTTTATTTTTTTTTAAATTTAATCTGATCAAGTACACCCAACATGATACAAGGGAATTAGTTAAATCACTTGAAATTTGTCTTACGATGCTCCCTTTTAGGTATGGGGAAAATGATTAATGACCTGTAAATTGTTAGGGAAATTGTGATTTGTGTGATACTTGAATGATATAAAAATTAATTAAATCAAACAAAGCATTTCAATCAAACAAGACGATAGAAATAGTAGAGAGAAAAAGTTAGAATGACTAGTCTAAGAGAGTCGTGTCAAGGATATTGTCATCAAGTCGTGTTGGCCTCCCCTCATGAGGGTACTATCAGAGTGACACGGCTCCAAAATAAAACCTCTAGCTCTCAGTCGATACTCCGTCCATGAGCACGATTATAGGGAGTGAAGAACGAGCCTCTATTGTATTGCCAAAATAGTATGAAATATATGGAATATATGAGGGATCTTTTCTTTCTTTTGTATACCACTCTCAAATGAGAACAAGCTCTAATTTATAGTGGCTATGTTAAAACCCCCGCATGAATTACATAAAGATAGAATTAATTCATGCATAATGGAGTTACAACAAAATAAAATTTAAGGTTGAGGCCCTGAGACGTAGAGATTCCAGGTTCGATCCCCCCATGTGGGGTTTGTCTACATTTATTTGTAGTTTGTTGTCTCCTATATAGGAGTTTGTATTATTAATTTATTGTAGTATTATTGAGTTCTGTGCACTATGTTTCAGTAGAATTTATATCTATATGCACGTGTCATGTTATAATGTAGATTGTAATTGTACTTTAAAAAAAAAAAACAAAATAAAACTTGAAACCCAAAATGAAATCAAATAAAACATGAAATTAAAACCAATGAATGTTTTATAAGTTTCAAATTAAACATAAGTTACAACATAAATTTCTTACAAGTTTTGTAAATCTTATCCCTTATATCTATTCCTTTTGTTTGAAGAAAGGACCCCAAATAATCAAATATTTCATCCTTTTCACATATAAAAATAAACTTTTTTACAATCCAAAAAATAAATAAATAAACTTTTTTAAGCACGTATTAGAAAATATTATTTTGAGAAATAAATTTTGCAAACAATTTTTCTAATTTACTCTTATTTAACATATAGTACTATTATTTAAAATAAATTTTAAAACTAACTGGTACTATATATAAGGCATGGGAGTGGGCTATGTTCTCATCTATGTTGAAATAACCGCCATCAATTCCACTTTCATGAGTCATATTAACCGGCCACTAAGTTATAACTACCCACTAATCAACTACCTATAAAAATTTATGAGATAATTTATTTGATATATAGAGCATACCGACTTTTGCTCACACAGGAGTGGAATAGGGGGGATTCCCGTCATCTTTTTCAGGTCTTGAAGCTGTTGAAGGTGAGGGCATCTATCTGTTCCTCAGTGGGTTTTTTCATTCATTTTGCCATCCGACTATCGAATCAATTGGCGCTGTCTGTCGAAACCTAGACAAGTCATGTCTCAAACTAGAAGGCGTGGTCGTGATTGGGCTATTCTTTTACCTCCAAAAAACCAACCGTTGCTGCCTTTGTCACGCGCGAACCGTTTGCTGAGTTACAAACCTAAGTGCAAAATCTGGTTAACTTGATTCGCGTGAACCAGAACCCGAACCCACTATAACTGCCACCACCGCCTGTTGAGCCTTCTAGTCGTCACAGTTCCTACACTCGTGAACGGTCCATGCAGACGGCAAACTCAATATCGAAAGCTGTTCAAACACTCGTGATGGCTCCCAATGATTTAGAGGACCATATCAATGATTGGTGAATCAGAAGGTGGATGGTGCCATGAATCGAAAGAATGGGAAACGACCAGTGATGACTAAAACCGATCCATTCACTGAGGAGATTATGCAATCACCTTTACCAGTAGACTTTAAGATGTGTCAAATCGAGAAATATAATGGGACAACGGATCTAATTGACCACGTGCATCCGTTTCAAGATCTGACGTGCCTACATGGATTCTCAGATGCGGTAGCACGTAGAGTCTTTCTTATTACATTGAGAAAAGAGGCATGCGATTGGTATGAGACGCTCCCTTCCATATTGATTGCTTCATTCGATGATTTTGTGATAAAGTTTGCATCTTTCTTTGCTAATATTACACGACAGAAGAAAACATCTATTGGTTTGATAAAAGCTTTCCAGGGTAAAGATGAACTATTGAGGGATTATATTACTCGATTCAATTACGCCATAGATTGGGAAGAACGATCTGGGAGATGGCATGAGAACCGGATTAAGACCAGCTGTATGCCAATGAAGAACGACCTAAACCAAACAAAGTGGCCGTGGATTATAAAAGAAATGATATGAGAACTACCTAAGTGGACATAGACCAATAAGAACGATCTGAGTACCGTAAAGAGCGGATGTAGATTGAAAAACCAGCGAAGTACCACATGAATGGACATAGATCGGTTAAGACAACTTGAATACCACCTGAGTGGACATAGGTTGTGGAGAGCGATCTGACTTTTGTATGATGAACTAGCTTTAAATTAACCCCCACTTGACATAATACATTTGTTTCAAATGTATTCTCCAAGTCTGCATTATCTGAAAGCCTACGAACAAGATAGTAGTTTACTCGAGGATACTATTCGAAGACACATATTCATTGCAATCAATCTATATTTCATATCTTCTTTTGTGCCCGTTTATTTGCTCAAAATAAAAAAGAACAAACAAAGAAAGATAGAGAAATATATGACATAAATGATGGAAGAAAGTGACCGACTGGTTATCTGGGTTAGGAATTGAACAATATATGCACAGCGGAAATTAATTAAACATTCAATTCCTATGTCTAAAATCGATCTTGCACTTCAAAAGAATTCATGATAGAAAAATACCACTTTGATAATCACCGTGGATTGCAAACCTATATTGACCCTTGGAACAACGCTTGTCACCATAGCTATCAAATTGTCCAGCCTCTAACGGTAATCCACACGGCAAGAATGGATTTGGAACTCGACAATATCGAACAATTCGAAGCGCATTTATGGAAGTATGTTTGGGGCTCTGTCAACTTAATGTGCTAGCAAGAAATCGACAGAATATCCATAATCACATCGTGTAGAATTCGTCATACGAATTTTCCCCATGGTCTCTATCTGAAACCCTAAACACAAGACGTCTATATATAGTTGTAGGATGTGAAACCCTAATCGTATTTCGGGTTTCATGGGCCTACAACTAAGCGGTCCAATTAATTAATCTCATTAATTAATTCAGCCCAATTAAACTCGGTCTAACCAATTGGACCTTAGATATCAATCCCAACAATCTCCCACTTGGACAAAGTCCATTCCAAATCATCAACTCTTACCTTTGTGTGTGACCCATTAGGCTCTCACTCACGATGGCAAACGTCGTGATACTATTATTCTAATCTAATTAGAATAAAACAAATTAAAATCTGTATTTTAATTTATCATCGATTCACCTAGATCGATCAGTTCACTTCACCGTCCAAGATTGACGTGTCAAGGCAACCCATGTGACAGGAAAGTCATGTGGTATGGCAAGCCTTTATATGTACGATTACCGTGGAAATATAATCCTTTCATCAATATAACTCAATCGGTTAAGAGATATGGAAACGCGTCAATCTCATAATAACCAATTATGTTATTCACCTTAACTTTTGTTGATCAAACCAAGTTATGATGAAACTCTTTCAACCCACAACTTCACCCCGACCGACGAATTTATATCAGCCAAAGTAGGCAAAAAGCAGGTTATAATCTCTCATTATCCAAGAGTGATGAATCATCATCTTGGATACTCACAACCTTCGTGCAACTTTCATTGTACCTGTATGAAATATTCCTGATAATTCGTGGCTAGAGTCTCATCAAATGTCTGACTAAGTATAACAATCATTACATAAGATTCTATGGTACCCTCAAGTTAAAGGATCAATTCCACAACCGTCCATTAGAGATCAACCACCGACGCTTAGATAATTTACTATGTGGTATCTCTAGGCGGGTTATCCAATGCATGTTCAACTAACCGTGCATCCATGTGTCCATTCGGATGTCCCTACATCCTAACTTGTGAGATCAGTTAATTTCTTCACAAGAAAGAAATGCGACACATGCTAGTCTATTCACAATAATGATATACGTATCTCATTACTACATTGACTAGGGATATTTTAAGAATAAGTATATAACTTATATCTCACAATCACAACTCTTTGTGATTAACAAGTTACTATTTTCTTATTCTATGGACTCTATTATTTTATAAGATAATTTTTATCTTAATAATAGATCTACCACTTGAATACATCAATTAATAGGTGTTTATGCACATCAATGTCTAACAAAGATTGCAACACCAGAATCCTATAGAAACAAATCCAACATATGTTGTAGCCAATACACATAGATTTATCATGACCATCATGCTATGACAACATTTTTGTCATAAGATCTCTTATATGTTTAGATGGATTCATTCAATCTCTCTATCATTTTGTATAATCTATTCCCAAGAGATATACTGCCTCAGAACATACTTAGATCTCTAATGAGACTCAAATTTCCTTCGCTTGTGTGATGGCTCCATTGATATCACAATCTCTATTGAATCAACAATGTTAGGAATAAATTCAAGTTCAATTATGAACTTTATGATCTAAACTGCTTCATTTACTACTTCCAAAGTAGCTATGTATAAGGCTTAATATTTGAATCAGTAGTCGTATCTATCTGGAACTCTTTCCAATTGATTACACTGCTATTATGAGTAAATACTTTCATAATTGGAGTATTTCTTTTGTCTTTTCAGACTGAGAACTAACATCAATAAACCCATGAACTCTTAGTTCATATTTCTCCATAATTTAAAAACATTTATTCAAGTGCTTCTTAAGCATTTAAGAATATTCATGACCGTTATAAAATGTTTTCCGACATAATTCATCTGGAATCTGCTTTTGATATTCAAAACATAGGAAACATTCGGTCCAGTACATAACATTGCATACTAGATAGATTCTGTTGTAATAACATAATGAATTCTATCCATACAATATGTCCCAACCTGTGTTTTATAACACTTCTTTTGAGAAAGTGTTTCCATTCTATGGGACAGAGTCCTCACATGGACTCTTTCATGCAAAATCTTCTTAAGATTTTATCTATAGACATGGATTTGGATAGGTCAAGCATACTTATAGATCTATCTCTATAGATCTACGTCTCAAAGATGTATGCTACCTCTACCAAATTATATATGGAGAAAAGTTTTGGATTTTCTATTTATATATGGGGATATCATGTTTCAATAATATGTATCCCTATATAATATTATGAATATGTTCTAACTTCCACTAACTTCTTATACACACTATTCCCTCTTCATTTTTGAGAGAATCAAACACTTTGATTATTTTACCAAAATGAAAGTTTCATCTTATCTAAGGTTTGATTAATATTTAATTTGACTTTATGGATTCAAAATGTTCAGATTATATCATATATATATCTTTACTAAGATTCCTATAAAGGAATACAATTTTGACATCCATTTGTCAAATCTCAAAATATGCTATATTAGTACCAAGAATTCAAATTTAACACAGACATGATTACAGATAGAATGTTTTATCAAAGTCAACTTTTATCTTTGATTTTTACCTCCACTACTAATCTTATCATTTTAACATGAGCATTACCATATATGTTAACCTCTTGGTTGTAAACCAATTTACAGCATATAGGTCTTGCCTATTCTGACAAATCAACCGAAGTCCACAGTTTGGTTGTCATGGAGCTCACAATGAATTCTAAATATCAAACATTTCCTTCTAAGTCAACACTTTGACTTTTATTCTGTGTAAATTGTAGGTTTATCACCTTTAGTTATCAATCTAATATTGAAAACTATAGGATCATATCCTTAAGTAGATAAATTCTCCTACTAAGTCTACGAGGAGCTGATGTGTTGTTAAGAACCATATTCCTATTACTAGTTTGTACCTCATCAAATGAAGCATATCCACTAGCACATCTAGTCGATCAATTTCTTTTGTGGTTTCTTGTACCCCTTCAAAAATCACTCCCATTGTTTTCTTAGATTAAGCAATTTCTCTAAAATTACAACGTAAGATGACATTCATCTCAAATGTGGAGTATAATCGTGTCCAACAACTCATGTTGGATAATCCACAAAAAAATATTTCATACATTATTACCCAAAATAATTTTGAGTTTCATCAATCGACTTAGATGGAATACGTTTTAGTGTATAACGTGCAATCTCTATTGCATATCCCAAAACAGGTTTGGAATAATGTTTGGCATAGTAAATTGTAATATATCTAATATGTTCAACGTTCCTTAAAATACACCATTATAGAATTATGTATTTATAGGAATTCACTGCAAGAGAATCTCATTCTTTGTAGATGATCATTTGTACTTATAAATATTCATCACTCCAATCATATCTAAGTGTTAAAATATCTTTCCAAATAGCTTTCCGTTTCTCGCTTGAACTTTTGAACATTTCAAAACTTTCATGCATAAACTTGATAAAGTACATGAAACCATATCGAATATAGTCATCACTGAATTTGACAAAGTAAGAAAATCTATACTTGACATTTGTGGACTTTTGTCCAAATACATCAATAAGGATCAAGACTTATTTGTCTTTAATGTCAAAACTGGATATAATCTAGATTATCCTTTACACATCTTTGGTCTTCTATTCTGATAACAGACTCTTTAGGATTTTGAATCTAGATATTATCAATTTTATTTCTCTAGTAGATTCCATAATCAAAAATAACTATTATTCTCAATATCAATGGAACAACTATTCATGTCCAAACATAAATTAGAAATAATGTTCTTCGTAATAACTCCATCATAATATCAATGTTCTCATCCCAAAACAAAACAAAAGGTAAAGACAAACAATATATTTCAAATGGAGCAACTATTGCTTCATTTCCTACTATAGGTCCTATTCTTCCAGTCAGCAGTAATCTACTCTATTTCAGTCTCATAAATATTTCGAAGAATATGGGATCAATATCCAGTATCTAATACTTAAGAGACTGAAGAGTAACCTTATCACTCACATCTTATAGTAAGATCTTCTCTGAGATTTCTTTCTTTTCAAGATGATGATTATATATGCCTTACAGATTTTATTCTAATGTTCTTTGTCTCTATTAAAGATTATTGGTTTTGGATATATGTCTTTATACATTATAACTACATAATTGACCGACTGGAATCTTTCTTAGAGTTCCATCAACACTACCTTTAAATACCGGTAAAGGCCTTAACGGTCAATACTTGCCTTTACATCACATTGATGATAAGATCAACAGTTTCAGCATATCAAACAGATTAGTGGGTAATATGAATCTAATTTATGCATCTCAATTTACAATAAATTGTGATAAACTATCAAACAACGATTATAGAGCTAAGTCAATACTTAGCTCATTGTCCCATCATGCTCTTAGATAGCATTTTGAGTTTATACTGTTCATCATTCAACTCTTTGAAATGAATAGTAATAGTATAAACAACCTTTGTACCCACATACAAGATTTACAAGTCATAATGGCAAGTATCACACATACCCACTATGTTCATCATCACATGATGTTTGTAAATTTGCATTATTTTCACAAAAACTTCCTTAGTAGAGACATTCGCGTAATCTATTTTAAGACATATCAATTTTTCTTATTTGAGAACAATTCTCCTTATCATGTCAGTTCTATAACTTTGGTCCAGAAAATTTTGTTGACATCTAACATGCCAATTAAATTTATAAATATACTCATTATTCAAATATGTCAAGACAAGATAGAACAAAATTAATTGATGTAGAAAATTAATTTGACATGGACTTTTATCAAATTAATTATGCTCCCATTGAATTAATGATCACTTTGCATTAATTATTGAAATTCATTAGAATTTCCAATGGGCTAGGATCCCGTTTGCTTTATTGGAAACTTGAGTTACTCAACAAATCCCAATAAAGCATTCAGGTAGATACACTATCAGTCACATCTCATATGTGACTCCTAGATCATCAAGTAGAAAACTAATTGTCACACACATCACATGTACTTACTTGACACATCTCTAAAATTTTATTTCCTTGAGTCACTCAACAAGAAATAAAACTTTAGTTAAGTTCAACCCAATGTTCAGAAGCATCATATGTTTCATAGTGATAAACATATTCACGAACGAGCAGCCTTGAGTTACTCAACAAACTGACATCGGTAATAAACTCTGGTTTTTCACTATAACAGTGGAAGACATGTATTAACATTTTAATACGAATTTAATATTTTAATTAAGGAATCGGTCTCATCTCAAGCATGTATCGTAATAACATCCAATATATAATTACCTATACATAACTAATAAACGCGGATCATTATGGATTACTTCTACCCAATCTTTTTGAGCCATTAAGAAGACTAGATGGTTAATTTATTAGGAGACATCACACTCGATGATCTAATGCTAAACGCAAATAGTCTCCATTTTTCCCTTTTCAATTTTTATCATATACAAATTATCTTGCTTTATCTCAAACAAGAAAGGCGGAAAAATAAATTAACCCGAGAATCATAATTAGTATCACATACTAGTTTATTGCAACCAATCATATAGTTCAAGTCCATAATAATCCACTAAATCCATTCAATTAATATCACATATCAATTTCTAGATTTGGTATTGACAATAATCGTCTAAACCAATTTAGACAAGATAGAATGGACCAATTGAAATTAAATAATTAATCTAATCAATTAAGTAATTTCACATCAATAAAGTCAATCAATTAATAGTATTAATTAACCAACTTTATTAGCAATTTGGGGATTACCATAAAATAACTCTTTATTTTATTGTTAATATCAAAGTCATACTTTGATATAAGTTCTGGAACGATTTAGGGTTGAAATCACAACTTGAATCAAGTCAAAATTCAACTTTTGTCCAAAAAAAATAATTTTGGCAAAATAAACTTTTCATAAAATTTAAATTTTGACTCAATTGAAAATTTTCTAAAATTTTATAAGACATTTAGAGGTTATTTGATTCTCTTTATTTCCCCAAATTAAAATTTTACCTACAACAGATTTGATATTTGATTTGACAACTGCTCAATTACAATCACATATTTTATACTTTTTTATATTTCTAATACACATTATACATCTCTCCTCATTATAATTTCACCAAATAATGAGGATCAAACAAGCTCTTAAGTTGTAACCTCAAGGACCCACTTGTCAATTTTGAAAAATATGAGACAAATTTTGAAATTTCAAAACTTTTAAGGTCAATCTGTGAAGTTTCAAAACCTAGAGGACTATCCTTGTAATTTCAAAAATTCAAGGACCTTCCTGAGTTCCTATATATGTCAGAAACATGAGGGGCTCTCTGTGAAATTGCACAATAGGCCCACGTCCCCAAATCGTCTGGCACTATTCAGGCTAGGGTTCAGAACCCTAGCTGAGGCAATCAAACGCCGCTGTGCAGCGCCACAGACACGGAGGCCAGTCCCCGTCCCGATCACTGCGAAGGCGGTAGCAAAAGCTGCTGCTGCAAACAGCAGCATTAGCCGCTGTGGCTTTGCAGCAGGCTAGCGCTGCTGATGCTGCAGCCCCTCCGTCGGAACTATTACGGCGGCCGTCCAGATCTGCCAGATTTCAGCCTTTTTTTTATTAAATTGGAAATCAATTTTCACAATTATTAATTTGAGTCCCATTCAGATTTAATTGTCAATGATACAAATCAAATTGATACATATAACAATAACAATTATTGTGAATTTCACCAATGGTATTAAACAAATTTTAAAGAGCAACAAGGTAGGCTCTGATACCACTGTTAGGAATTGAACAATATATGTACAGTGGAAATTAAATAAACATTTAATTCCTATATCTAGAATCGACCTTGCACTTCAAAAGAATTCATTATAGAAAAATACCACCTTGATGAACGACGTGAATTGCAAACCCAGATTGACCATTGGAGCAACGCTTGTCACCATAACAATCCAATTGTTCAGCCTCTAACAGTAATCCACATAGGCAGTAAGAATGGATTTGGAACTCTACAATATCGAACAATTCAAAGCAGATTTATGGGAGTATGTTTAGAGTTCTGTCAACTTCATGTGGTAGCAAGAAATCGACAGAATATCAACAATCACATCGTATAGAATTCGTCATACGAATTTTCCCCATAGTCTCTATCTGAAACCCTAAACACAAGACGTCTATATATAGTTGTAGGATGTAAAACCCTAGTCGTATTTGAGCTTTCATGGGCCTATAACTAAGCGGTCAAATTAATTAATCTCATTAATTAATTCAACCCGATTAAACTCGGTCCAACCAATTGGACATTAGAAATCAATTCCAATAATCTGCACGATTAACATTTAACAATTTCAAAAGAACGCATACTTCTTCAAGAGGGGCTAACAAGACATGGTCACACGGTCACCTACAATGGCCACATTTAAGCAAGAAAAATTACATATCTTGCGGCAACTTAACTAATAAATTAAACTTGATCAGCATGCAATGGAAGGCTTTTATCATTTAACTGGGCATATTACATATGTCAATTAAGCATCCAGGCTTGTATACACTTCTAGATTATTGCAAAAATTAACTCATGAACCACCCAAGCAATATATGTGGCTAGAAAATATTATCACATGGATGAACTTTTTTGAATGCATGGTTGGCTGGACATTAATTGCACATGTGCCCCCATTGCTCATTAAAGATAAGGAGGATCAATCAGAGCTCATAGATTGTCCTTCCATATGTTAATTGTGATATATCACCAAACTAAGTTTAGCATAGCCTCAACTCCCTACTCTCCTGAGACAATCAATTAACCACAACTCGTGTTTGCGGGATTCAAAATACTACTTATATATGTGAAATTTGGTATTAAAATTGTAACAGTATGCCCCAAAAATTCCAATAGAAAATTGACAGAGGATGATGAAATCAAGTTTAATTTCAGATTATCTACAGTAATTACCATATGCCTAGTAAGGGGATGGATCACTGTGTTGATTGACAAATAAAAAAGTGTCTCTCTAGTAAAGAGAATTAGAAAAATCTCAAATCTCAGCTCATAATGATTCTCACCGTGGTTATAAACAAGTTGCTAATTTATGCAGTCTTGATTGAAATACCAAATAACAATACGAAACTAATGAGAAATGTCGAGGGTACTAATTAATCAAGTTATAAATTGTCTTAGGAGGCATCTGATCCTAAGATGTCCCACATCAAATTTTATCAACTTTTCAATTAATTAGTGAACTTTTCTGACACCAAATAGAATGTATATTTACATGTTTGAGTAGCTGAAAGCAAAACATTAATTTCCTCATCATGATATGTAATAAAAAGTCGTAATACATATTTGTAATTTGACCAATGAAAATAAACTACTACTTCCCTGAATCTTATTTTTGTGCTAGAAGTGTCCCTGAATCTTCTAGTGCCGCCACTTAATTGGTTAGACGACCCATTAGCAAACTCGTGCATATATAGGTCATGAGCACACCATCGTATCTGATTGATATAAGTCAGATATATGTGATTGCCATGATTCGATCGCAACTCCTGTATTAACCAATCTTGGAGGCGAATCTATGAGAGATAATGGATGACCAATCCGAGAACTTTGTTGTTCTAATCACGGACGTTTAAAAGTTCCAAGTTCGATGGAAGTCCTTTGGACAATCAAAGGTCGGTTGACTTCACCATCAATCTATAGCGCTGTAAATGTGAGATTGTTAGATTTCAAGATGAAATTCAATGTCAAAAGAAAACCCTAGCATGGCTTCTTCATCATCGTTCCCACATACAGTGCCAATTGATGTGGTTTCAGTAGCTGAGTGCTTAGAGCACATAGAGGCACGAGAGCGAGCACATAGAACTCAGAGCGGACGCATGTAGAACTGGTGGCCCGGGTGTAGAACTGGGCATAGAGTTTAGGTGAGTCCTTGGTCCCAATGTTGATAGGCGTGTTAGGTTCTCTCCTTAGCGTTGTGTACAAGAGCTATATATATATATATCGTCTTGGTGGGCCTGTCATGATAGGTTCTTGGGGCCTAGGGTGAGGTCTATGAGTCAAAGAACGTACCCCCTTATTAGAAAGAAGTGAGCACTTTATTTATTGATAATATCAAATAGTATCAGTACATATAGTCTTTTAAAAAGTGTGAGTGACATCAAATTGGTGTTAGAATCGGTGTGATATCTTTGCAGTTGTATCTTATAAACTAGAGATTTATATATCTTGACACCAAAATTTTATATGGATGATCGGGCACATATGAACGATCATCTATCATTTGAATGACCGCCTGATATAATGAACTATCAATCAGGATTAGTTGAATATTAAACAAGCATTGCATTAAGCGATCACTAGACAAAGATTAGCATCCCTATTGGAGTAAATCGATCAAGATAGAACAATCATCGCACTTAAGCAATCATTAGACAAAGATCAGCATCCCTTTTTAAGGCAATAATCGTCACAATAACTGCTATTAGTGGATTTGGACATGCTAATTATGTTTATGGTAATATAAGAAGGTTTGGATCTTCTCTTTTCAAAGTAGAATTTTCCCTGGATTATTTGCTCTTACTTCTACACGTTATATCGCAAGAAAAGTACAGATTCTCATACTAGAGCTTAACTAGAAATAGAAAGTAAGTCCCGCGAATTTCTTTTTCGAGAATAAGCAAAGACAAATTGAAAGAGGCCAATGGGATCATATATCTATTTGCCATTGGAAGAGATTAGAAGAGATGAGGAGCCCTCCTACATAGTTAGTACAATGACTTTCAAATTGACCTTAGTAACTTAATTAATTAACAGGGGGATTCGCGTGTATTTGAACACACCATATCAGTTGACAACAGGTCATATTGACCCACCCGCATGATTGACTTGACATGTATAGATGCATCCTATGTAGGCGTCTTGCACTAGTTATGGCATCAAATGTATTGTTTTATATCATGTACCAATTAACATGCATAAGTTATGGAACTTTTTTTATTTTAGATTTTTAAGGGAGACTTAGACGAGAGAAATAGTTAAGTACTTAAAAGTGTCTCATGCTCCGGCTTACTGGAAAAGTAAAGAATAAATGTGTGGATTGATAGATAATGAGACTCAGTTTATTACTAAATTGAAGCCATTAAATATATATATATATATATGAATTCTTGATTGACTTGGAGTCCAGCAAATTTTATATGGAGTCAACGCGGGTTCCGTTTATAGAGTCTGCATGTTCACATGGTAACACTTGATGTCGTAATAATATTTAAATTTAAATTTTCATAATAATAATTAAATTTAAATATCATATTATATATACACACACACAAATTAATATGGATTTGGCGCACTCGACCCCTGCGTCTCTTGTAAGCTATAACTGACGAGATTTGATGATCATGTTTTAAACAGTCGAGAAGGTTGGCGTTGTCAAAATGCATTAGCCGTGCCGTGGATTGTGACCTCAGCTTCCACAATGCAAGTGTCCTTCACCAGCAAACCAGCCATTTGATTATAAAAGAAATCGTGCGAGGTAAATCTTGCCCACCCCCGAAGAGAATCCGATGAACTAAACCAGAACTCACCTACAAAATTACCACAAATTAACATTAATTCCTAGTAGTAAGTCTTCAACAATCATTCTTATAAATAAAAAGTTCCTATATAAATTCATGTGATTGATTTACTTATGCCGTAGTCATGGTTTCCTTTAATTTGATCTAGTATACGTAGAGTATACTCAGCATATATTTTCGACTCTGGAGTAAGCTTTTCTGGTTCAGCCAATGCCAAATAAATCGATACATAGTTGCCCATCTCTATACCTTTCCCTTTAGGATATACCTGTATTTTCCTGCACATTTGAAAAGAGTAACAATATTTATAAATAATACTAGTGATCATCACGGGCCATCAGAATTACATGGCATTAAACGATGAGAATAGTTGAGATGATTTGCATCTCGACCAAGAAATTATAAGCTACATGATATGTGTTCGCGATGATTTGAGTAATTTAAATTATGATGAAGGCTGCATCCATAGATGATAGATGTTAGATACCATGTTTGATCGCCAACGTTGAATGGCTTGGAGTCTAAACATTCGACATTCAATTTGGAGAAACTTTCAATCTTCCATGTGTGTTTGTAGCTAGTGGCATCTTTTACCATCGATAAAATATGTCCTTTTCCGGTGTGTTTTTCTTGAGTAACATAAACCTCTGCTCCAAACACACAAGTGTCATTTACTCGATATCCCTTCGCCGGATCGTTGAAGTGGGTAAGGGGTACAAATTTGTCAAAACCCTGCTCGAGCTTCATTTTGTGGAATCGTTTGCCCGCAGTATCTAATTCATTTTACAATCATTATTATAGCTTCATGTATAAAGTAAAAACTGATTTATAATAATTAATTTACGTATGTTAACTCAATTTGTAGGTACCTAACCTTCGAGTATGTAATAATGATCTTTATTCTGGTCAAGCAAAAATAGTCGAAAAATTGCGCGGACCTCCCAACCCGGGTGGAGCGACCCTACTTGGGTCATTACCAAGTAGGCGGATATATGGTCCGTAACATCTTTATCTTTGTTTCCATTTGGGTGAACAACTAACTTCCTGTAAATTAAATTAACCCAACAATTTAACAATATTCACATTTACAACTAGAGAGAATTTGAAAAATAAGTCATTTGGGTAGTAATGTACCATTTGTAGCCTCCGGCCCCAAAATCACTTGAATAATAAGACTCTATTTTATTCTTAGCCAGTTGCGAAAAGAGTTGAATCTTCATTATGTAGTGATTGGGTGGTGCATCAGATACGGACCTCAAGACACCTGAGAAAAAAGCAAAAAAGGACAATTAGGAAACCTAAGGGCAATAAATAGGGGGATCGGGCCGTATCCAGAGGAAATGAGTAAGATTTTGGGCACAAACCATCTTGTTGAGGAAAGTCAAGATCTGCCATAATGTAGATGTGAAGTGAATTGGAGGAATGAGAAATATTAGTGGGTTTCTGGGAGATATTTATAAAGGGAAAAGAGAAAGCCCACAAAAGGATTTATCCTTTGCTTTGATTCTTGTTTGCCATTTGATTTCAGTGGCTTTGCCTTTATAAAGGGCAAAGGGAGCCCACCAAAGGATTTATCATTTGCTTTGGTTCTTGTTTGCCATTTAATTTCAGCATTGCATAACATGGTTAAGGGAGCAACGGTATTCATTCTAGGAGGTTTTTCAAGTGTTGTAGATGAAAGAAAATTTGGTCGACTAGGAATGATTCCATATATATATATATATATATTAAGGTTATGTTTGGTATTTTGGCATAGGCTGGATATTGGGAAAAAGGGTACAAAAAATCAAAAGATGGGAGGAGTTAGAAGATGGTATCAAAGTGACTAATGAGGGGCATTATTTTTCTTATTAACACAAAACCAAATACATAGTAAAATCAAACGAGATAATATAGATATATTGTGTAAATTCTATTAGTTTCAAATAAAACTTATGTAAAGATATTTTTCTCCTTAATCTCCATTAATGTCATTCACTAATTTCTATTTGTTCATTTAGTCTTGTACTAAGTTTTTTTTTTTTCCTAATTTAATCTGATTATGTAACCCAACATGATACAAGCGAATTAGTTAAATCAATTGAAATTTGTCTTACTATGCTCCCTTTTAGGTCTGGGGAAAAATATTAATGACTTGTAAATTTCTTTCAAGTTTGTAAATCTTATCCCTTCCATCTTATTCCTTTTGTTTGAAGAAAGGAACCCAAATAATCAAATATTTCATCCTTTTTACATATAAAAATAAACTATTTTACTATTCAAAAATAAATAAATAAACTTTTTTAAGCATGCATTAGAAAAATTTATTTTAAGAAATAAATTTTGCAATCAATTTTTCTAAATTACTCTTATTTAAAAAATAGTACTATTATTTAAAATAATTTTTTAAAACTAACCAAGTTGAGGAAAAAGAAAGAAAGAAAAATAAAATAAAAGAAAAAGTAAAACTCTCATTTTCAAAAAAAAAAAAAGGTAAAACTCTCAGTAAGGTGGCTTATATAAGTGGGAAGAATGGAGTGATATCAAGAGCTATTTGTGTCAATGATAATTACTATTTGGGCCAGCTTTTTTTGTCCCCCAATGATGATGGACCAGATTCTAATTAACGAAATTGACATAAATATCACCATTTTTGTGGTTTATGTCGTACGTTCAGAGGAAAGTGTCCCTGCAAATGTGTAGAGCAAATTTCGAGTGTAAAATTTTCCTGTTATCCATTCTCTTAGGATAAGGAAACAAGGCGGCGGTACAGACTCAAGAGTAAGCCCTCTTTCTTATATAATCTATAATATAGTTCTTCTACTGCGAGCTTCTGAGCATAATTTTCTCGGATATTATTATTTGGTTAAACATGGAATTAGTGATGCCCACAAAACAATCCCATGAATGTTTTTGCTCATTTCATCGTACTACTCCCGTCTGTAAGCAGAGTTCGATAAACCGTAGTGTAAGAATTTGCTATCCCAAATTTGTTTCAGAGAAAAGGGGAAATAGTGGGTTCAGGAGAAAGCGGCGGAATCGGATGTTTGCTGTTTCCAAGACTGAAACTTATGGTACAAATGGTAGGTTGAAGTTATCGAATAGGGAAAATAACCCGCCAGCTCAAGGCCATGGGCATTCGAGTACCAATCTTCAGGAATCTGAGAGTAATAATTATCTTCGCCGGTTGGTTAGGAATGGGGAGTTGGAGGAAGGGTTTAAGCATCTTGAAAACATGGTATACCGGGGTGACATTCCTGATATTATCCCGTGCACGAGTTTGATTCGTGGATTTTGTAGAATGGGTAAGACTAAGAAGGCTACTAGGATCATGGAGATTCTTGAAGAATCCGGGGCTGTTCCTGATGTTATAACGTATAATGTCTTGATTAGTGGGTATTGTAAGTCGGGGGAGATTGTCAGTGCATTGAAAGTGTTAGACCGAATGAGTGTTGCACCTGATGTGGTGACATACAATACGATTTTGCGTACTTTATGTGATAGTGGAAGGTTGAAAGAAGCCATGAAGGTTCTTGATCAGCAGCTGCAAAAGGAGTGTTACCCCGATGTGATAACCTACACGATTTTGATTGAAGCCACTTGTAAGGAAAGTGGGGTGGTACAGGCAATGAAGTTCTTGGATGAAATGAGGATAAAAGGTTGTAAGCCTGATGTTGTTACATACAATGTCCTTATCAATGGGATTTGCAAGGAAGGTAGATTGGATGAGGCAATTAAGTTCTTGAATAACATGCCTTCGTATGGTTGCCAACCTAACGTGATCACTCATAACATCATTTTGCGCAGTATGTGTAGTACTGGGAGGTGGATGGATGCTGAGAAACTCTTGGCAGAGATGCTTAGAAAAGGGTGTTCCCCAAGTGTAGTCACCTTTAACATCCTGATTAATTTCTTATGTAGGAAAGGACTCCTTGGCCGAGCAATTGATATTTTGGAGAGGATGCCTAAACACGGTTGTACTCCAAATTCCCTGAGTTACAATCCATTGCTTCATGGGTTTTGCAAAGAAAAGAAGATGGATAGAGCAATCGAGTATCTTGAGATAATGGTTTCCCGGGGGTGCTACCCTGATATCGTGACCTACAATACATTGCTTACAGCTTTATGTAAAGAAGGGAAGGTTGATGTTGCGGTCGAGATTCTTGATCAGCTAAATAGCAAAGGCTGTTCTCCTGTTTTGATTACCTACAATACAGTGATTGATGGACTCTCAAAGATGGGAAGAACTGAACGTGCCATACAGCTTTTGGAAGAAATGAGGGAGAAAGGGCTCCGACCTGATATCATTACCTACTCTTCGCTCGTGGGAGGACTTAGTAGAGAAGGAAAGATTGATGAAGCTATCAAGTTCTTTCATGATATTGAAAGACTGGGGATCAGGCCCAATGCTGTCACTTATAACGCAATCATGTTGGGACTTTGCAAGGCTCGTCAAACAGATCGTGCCATTGATTTCTTGGCTTATATGGTATCAAAGGGATGCAAACCTACTGAATCTTCATATACAATTCTGATTGAAGGCCTTGCTTATGAAGGGTTAACAAAGGAGGCTTTAGAGTTATTGAACGAGTTGTGCTCTCGCGGAGTGGTGAAGAAAAGTTCAGTTGAACAAGTTGCTGTCAAGATATAACCCGAATCAAGCAACATTCTGGTATTGAAGTGAGCTTTTCAGTTTAACTTCTTATAACGATAGTTGACTTGCATCTGAAGAGTTGAAGCTTCAGAAGCTTTTTGGCTTTGCTGCCTACGAGCCTTCTGTTACCTTGTGCCGTCTCAACTCTCAAGCAGTTTTGTTCTATGCTGTATTACAGTGTTAGATTTTGTTGTTAGCTTGGATTACTTCTTGAATCTCCTGCATTGCCTTGCAGGGGATTAGCCAGCAGCTGATACTCCAGTTTAGACCAAAAGATGCTCTCTTTGTGAATTTATGGTATTTATTGATTGTTTGCTTCTTGATCCAAGTCGACCAAATACCAATGTATATTTACATTGAAAGAGAGTTGCCTCTATGAACCAATGGGTCATACAATATATAGAAAAATATAAAAAAAAAAAAAAAAATCAATTGAGATGATTTTGAGATACACGTGAAAATGAAACAAGAGGTTGAAAATTTTCTGATTGTAAGATGGGATTTGTACAACAGGTAAGAGTATAAGATCAAAAATGTTGCTTGGACATGGAGATTCAAATGATAAAAATGACGCCAATATGTTTTGTTTTTTTTAACGAACAGCGTCAATTCCTCTTTTAATCAAACACCCCACGTCTAGTGTTGTTGAGACACAGAAAGTGTAATATAATATTAATTACGTGTCATTACTACATTAGACGTTTAATACATTTTTTGTACAATTTGTACAATTGGTGTACATCGGGTACATTTTTTGTTATGACCTAGAAAATATAGCATAGTGAGAAATGCTATTTGTACATACAATGTGTACATTCTTGTACACATACCTTTGAATTTACCTACACTAACAAGAAGTTATGATTTCAAGGAAGATGGAACAAATGGCATTTAAGTAAATATAAGGGGTGTGTACAAAAATTGTGCATCTTGTGTGCACAAATATCATTTCTCATAGTATAATATTACCTTAATCTCAAAAAGATAATCATATTTTTTATTTCATATAGATTAAGAAAAGTTCATTTATTAATAGTATTGGAAAAGTAAATTTTTACGTCATTTCCCTAATATACTCTTTCATTTATTAATTATTCCACTTTATAATTCTATTTTTTTAACAACTATGCACATTATATAGAATCGTATAAGAGAACAAATATTTCAACTATTTTTCAAAAAGAAAACTGAACCATATTTTGAGAAGGACAAAATAGTAAAACTAAATCATCTTTTTGAGATAGAGATAGTATTAATTAGGTGTCATTATCTCACTGACATCCTAGTGTAGTAGCATTAATTACATGTTATTACCGCTTGTATCAACTCTTTTTTTCCCCTTTCATTGGAGGGAGAATATTTATTCATTACTAGACTAGTATCAACTCTATACATGTTTTTTTGAAACAGTCAATTCTATACATGTTAAAAAAGCACTAACCACACAACTACACCTTTGTACAAACTCAAAATTTCTTTAGAAACATGACCTGTTTAAGGTATCCAATCCAACTGTGACATGCAATTCCATATAAGCCGATCCAACAAAATTAGCTTTTCACTTTTCTTTACCCTTTTTCTATCTTTATCACCTCCTTTTATCATTTGTCTTAAGAGAGATCCAAAATTCCGACAGGAACTGCTAAATTAAGCAAATCCATGAATGCATCCATAATCTACACACAAAGATGGCTCTGGATGGAGGAACCACTCAAGCCTATGGGGAGTCATGGTACTGGGACAAGCGCTACGCCGAGGATCCTGGCCCTTTCGATTGGTACCAAAAGTACCCTTCTCTTTCGCCTCTCCTCCGCCTCTACATCCCCCGCGACCACCACCACCACCACCACCGCGTCCTCGTCGTCGGCTGTGGCAATTCCTGTATACAAATTTCTCGCTGTTTCTTCTTTACATTCATTATGTTGTGCTTTGGTAACATCATATGTATCTGAATTTAATTGTTTTGGGCTTACAGCGTTTAGCGAGGGAATGGTTGATGATGGGTACGGGGATGTTGTCAACATTGATATCTCTTCTGTTGTGATCGACGCGATGCAGAACAAGTACTCTAATCGCCCACAGCTGAAATGTATCTTCTGTTCCATCAAATATCAGATGTAGATTTGTCACTGCAGTTATTTGTTTGAATCTACGGTTTATGATCTCTTATTTAACTGAAACTTGTTAGAATATAGCTTTCTTTATGATCCATCCAAGCTAATCTTTTGGTTTATCTGTTTCGTTTATCTCTTTGACATCATCTTTCCGTTCCAGTCTCTTCTGTTATCAAACTTCGAGTTTTATGATGGGATTTATTGGAAAATTTCTAAAGAACCAACGATTGGTTCTATTAATGTACCAATACAGTTATAAAATGCAAGAAACCGCTGGTGGTTTCAATAGTGGTTTCAGAAGTGCATTTTATAAATGTATTGGTACGTTAACAGAACAATGATTGGTTCTGTAAAAGGACTCGATTGATTGTCCTGTGTTTCAAGAATATGAATATTCAAGTGATATACAATCAATGTGGGCTATTATGCTAAATGATACTTCTGGAAACTGATGTGGCAAGTTATATGTCCTCAGTGTAAGAGGAGATGGCAAGGGCTATTCTCCTTATTGCCGCAGAATGTGGGATCTTAGTGTTTTATTAGTAACCAAATTAGACCCATAGATATTGATCTAAAGAAACGATTTAACATTTTGTGCTAGATTCTAAGAATGACCCTGGTAATAAATAAGAAATAACTACGTTTTTTTGGACCTTAAACAGATATTAAAATGGATGCCAGAGACATGAGTGCATTTGAAACGGGGTCCTTCACTGCTGTCATTGACAAAGGTATATATTGTGAGCATTGTATATGTCACCGATGAAACAATGTGTTAACAGTTTCTAATGTCTCTTTGATATGTGGTCTTCCAGGGACTCTGGACTCTCTTTTGGTGAGTCCTCTTTGTTGCAATTGATTTCTAAACAAACCCAATTATGTAATCAAGTGTTTTTCCTGCAGTGCGGACACAACTCAAAGAAAAATGCTACTAGAATGCTTGAAGAGATCTGCAGGTATAATGAAGCTATTTAGTACTTTTTAACACTTTCTACTGTACTTGCCTTTCTGCATTCATGTACAAAATTAAGCAGTTCACGCTGATTTTTAGGGTACTCAAGGATAAAGGAGTGTACATTCTGGTAATTCCTTTCTATTCTTATTGCTATCAGAACATAATCCTTCTTTTTCTCGTTACAGTTGCTTTCCTCTTTATTTGCTTTGAGATTTATTTCCTATTAAAATCTGAGCGCTGTTTTTGTCATCTCATTGTGGGCATAAATATTCTGCAGATAACTTATGGTTCCCCAGTTTACCGGCTTCAGTTGCTCAGAGATTCTTGTTCATGGTCAATTAAATTGCACGTCATAGGTTGGCTGAAACTTCTTTTTTAGTCGCAATTGTATACTGTTGCTATCTGAAAAATTGCATATGATTTTATATGGCGCATTATCTCATGAGTCTCTTTTTTACATGCTCGTGTGCCCATCCATGCAGAAAAACTTCCATTGGTGAATAGTTCAGAGAATCGGGCATGGGATCTAACTACTCCGATTTTATTAGATGATGGAGGCTCCCTGGAGAAAGTCATCGGGAAGAGTTCTGACTTGCATTACATATATGTCTGTACAAAGGTCTGTAATATACTTCGCACTGTGTTATATTATATTCAACTTAGTATAAGAAGCTCTTAAGTTAGAAGTTAGCTGATTCTAATCTTGTTATTTGTTTTAGGATAATTCTGAGAGATAAGTTTGAAGCACATCTGCAACTAAGAGAGAAACAAGAGCATCTTCAATTGTTTTTACGGGAATTCCCTACTGACTGTGGTTGAGTTGTTGATTGTTTAACATTAAAGATAAACAAATAAAGGTTTAATGTTTGGAGAAAAGATATTGTGGAAATTTTTCTTTATTGTACAAACTATGGTAACATTTGTCAAAGTTGTTCTCCCTTGGATACCTAATATGCATCCTGGGGTAAGCATCTTTTTTTTTTTTTTTTTTTGGATTATTTTTCCTTTTTCAATTTTTTGGGTACTGAATGGCAATCGTCTTATGTATGGAAAACCTGAAGGATGACTCTGATTACACATACGTGCCGTTTATTGCATACATGATGCACTAGTTTCTTGTTGCTTTCTGCATACATGTTTACAATATGCTGCTCTTTCTGGCCCCAATAGGTTAATGTTCTTGTTTAAGATAGAAATGAAGTAAGCGGATATCGGTAGTCTCGCGGTACATGTAGACAAAATTTATGCTTTACAAAAGAGAAAAATCAATCAACAAGCCCCTACTTGACCAATTTTGGTTTCGAACGAAGATGTCAGGTTTGGAAGTGAATGCACTTTGCAGCCTGGCTTTCATTGTGTTATTTATGATAAGGCAAGCGCTTGTGATGGGGAATTTAGTTGCGTCAAGAGCTCTAATAATCGAAATAAACAATCATGCTCTTCATTGTTTTGCACAAACAAATTAGCATATTATGATACATGAAAAAATGGAAAGTTTTTTGAGGTGGGACTTACAATGTCACTCACCACACTGTTTAATTTTAATTGCATATATCATATACAACTGCCACTCAATGGAATTGTTGAACGGAAGAATGAGATCTTCCAACATAAAATTCGTGTAATCAAAATCACATAAAATATAGCAGGTTGGCATACACTCACCTGAACTTTGTTCCACTGCCGGCATCTAATTTGTCATGCGGATGGGTTCTATCTGATTTGCGGTGTTGAGCAAGTTGATTATTGACTCTCGAAAGCACTTTTTGCGAATGTGCCAATCTTTCACCAAGATCCAAGTGGTGGCGTATCAACGAACTATTTGATTGCCCGTTACAAGGTTGAACATTGTGGATTCCGGACAATTTTTTAAACATACCGTCTAGCTCGGAAATCCTCTTCTGCAAATTGGTTCTATCCCTCTGCAGAAATCATGAAATAAAGGTAATAAGGTCTTCTCTTCAAATTTGATCACATGTATTATTAAGAGTAGAAAATATATATATATATATATATATAATCACAATTATGAGATCCAGATTGTTTCAGGTGTACCTTCAGCATATCATTTTGTGCGGTTAGCAACTGATCCCTCTCCTGTAATTGTTCTAGAGTTATCTGAGTCGTAAGTAGGTCTGTCTTGCTTCCATTCACTTCAGAAATGCATCTGTGGAAGTAAAGAATGAGATCCCACATGAATGAAAATATACAACGCATCATGGCACGAAATGTTAGAGAACATACAGGAAGGTCTCGACCGAATATAAAGCCAGAAAACATACAAGCATACAACAAATAGAATGTGTTTGTACTAATGCAACTTGCCTGTCTCTTTCCTCCAGTAAGCCATTAATTTGACCCCTCAGCTTGCATATTTCACGCTCCTAGTGATGGGGAATTTGTATTAGAAATAAGCTAATTTAATCAAGTATCAAGCAACATTAACAAAAATTACCATTGCAATAAGCTCTTCTTTTTGCTTTAGAGCCTCCTCAACTAACTTTTGAAGCTGATTCTGGTCAATCATATCCTAGGACAAAACAATACTCCTACAAATTTAGTAAAAGAAGAATATTGTACAAATATTTTGTGCAGGTGAGTCTGAACTCACAGCATAATTTGCGATGTCCAATTTGACACTGAGTAGATCCCTAATTACATCATGCGTCATGCTTTCTGCAGTGGCCAGTCGTGTGTTCAGCATGCACACCTGAGTAAAAATCCATATTTCAGTTGGGCAGTTACCAGAATTAAGGAGTATGCATGTGTTATTCATCTGATAATGCTAGTATGAATGTTCTATGCTAGCAAATGGGAGCAGACAGAACACTGCTTATTTACCTCTTTCTGCCTACCAGCTGCCAGTGCCTCGAGCTCTTTTATACGCAGTGTAGCAGACACCATTTCTTGATCTTTCTCATCATTCATTTGCTGAACTAGACTGGCAGTGCATCTTCTGAATGGTGAACTAGAACGCCTTGTCCTTGTTAAGCTTTTGTCTTCTTTACCTGAGGCTGCTGCCCCAGATGTCGCATTTGATGCATCTGTTTTAACCTCTCGAACCATAATTTCCAAGTTTTTGTACTGTTCATAAGACAGTAAACAAATATGGATTATAATAAAAAGGAGACTACAATCCTACAAGCATTAGGTGCAACCCTAATAAATTCAGCTCTTTAGACATCTCCAGCGGACTCTTTATTTTTAAGGAGCATACTCCACATTCACAATTTAAAGAGTCTTTAAATTTAGTGAATTAAAATTTTAATCCGCTTGAACAAGTTCTCTATTTCTAGCTCTTTATTTTACTTATCTCAAGAAATAGTTATGGTATTCCTTTATTGTTGACCAATATTTTTAATGATAAGTGTCTTGGCCAATCAAATAGTATAGACCAAGAAATTAGCATTGGAAATGTTAGCTATTAAATCAGAATGAGTTTGGCTCTCTATATTTGGGGTCTGGAGACTCAAAACTCCTTATTTTAAAAAGGTTAAAAATAAAGAGTAAAGTTCAGATTTTAAGGTTTGGCTCTCCAAGATAGAGAGCATGATAGTTTTGAAGAGTCAATTGGAGTATTTGCATGGTAGACACTTCTAGTAAGAAGTTAGGAGTATCTAAGCTATTGTTTTATCAAAAAATCGCAAGTCGCGGTGCCAACCACTGGGATTCAGTTAGCATTCTTGCCATTTAACCAAACAATGGTTTTAATAAAAATAAAGCGAAATATTTTCACTGCCTACTCCGGAAGAAGTTGGAACCGAAACTACATATTTTAATTTTGCTTATCCTGATCATGTACCTTCTGTTGATATTGTGACGCCTGAGCTTCAGAATGCAAGACAAGTTCAGAGATGTACCCTTTGATTTGTTCAATCTGCAGAACAGCATGGATAAATTTTCATTAGGGTAAAGGAAAAAACGGAAGGGGGTATTATGTAAGAGTACAAATAGGTTCAATAGTGAAATTCACTAGACACTCTTGGCTTAACCTCCTTTGCTTGTTCTGCTTTTTCAGCTTCAAGAACTCTTATTCTTCTATGAGCTTCTGCTAGTTCCAGGGATCTGCTATGCAATTTCCTGACATAGGATAATTAGTAATCACACATGACTGTGAAGCAAGAATTAACAATATGCATTGAGAAAGAACGGGCTCTCACCTTGAGATTAGATCTTCAGATAGTGTTGTGGTTGAGTTGTCAAAATTCATAGTTTCAGTTAGGTCCTCAACGGCTAATAATCTCTCTGTGAGTGCTTGAAGTTCCAATTCTAAAAAATCTCTGATCATGTGATGTTTTTTGATTTCCTCATCCATTTCGTGCACCTTACACATTCGTAAAATTTCATTTTCTCAAACAATAAGCTCTTCAACACAGTACATTTCTTGAATAATTAATAACCTATTAACTCAATAACATGAAGTATGCGAGGCAATCATATATGGAGGAAAATTGCACGGCGGGATGCAAACCTCCAAATGAAGGAAAAAAATTGCTGCATGTCTTATAACTCATAGATAGAGTAGGAAAAAGCTCACCTTCTTCTCCAATACACTTATAGTGCCATCGAGCTCCGCAACAGAGTTCTCTAAAATCTTGACCTCTTCTTCCTTTTGCTCAGCATACATTTTACTCATCTCCGACTCCTGCAGTAGTTGTTTAAAACTTTAGAAGAAGAAAAATATTCAGCCTTCTGCAATTTTAAAAAACTTCCAGCATGAACATGCCTGGCGGGCTTCCGCAGCTATGGCTTCATTCTCTTCAGCTAAAGAACATGCCATGTCAAGCCTATCTTGCAAACAGCGAAGCTGTTCAACAAGTTGCTCTCTTTCTAAGCTCGACCTCCTTAATTCATCCTCGATATTTTTCATTGAAGAAATTAATTGTTTCTCACTAGAAAGATGAATGTGAGTACTTTCTTTTTCTAAACATCTGATGATTTCCCTTTGCTCTTCCAACAGCTCCTTTGTTTCTGTCTTTTTCCGATAGAGATCATTTGTAAGCACTTGCAACTCAGTATTTTGCTCTGACAAGAACTCCATTGTTTCTCTTGTCTTTTCCAGTTCAGACGTTGAGATGCACAAAGCTTCCTCAGCTTCAGTCAAGTTGGCTTCAAGTTTTGTATTATGACTGAGCAGCTCATCAAATTGAACTGTTTTTAACTGTAGTTCATGCTTAACTCGGTTCAAAGCAATAATCAACTCTTGAATTTCGTCGTTACGTTCATTTCTTTTGCACAAAGATTCTTGCAGTAAACTAAAATCAAAAAGTAAACCTTCTAATAGAACATCCTTCCGTTCCAGAGCTCTCTTGAGTTCACAATTTTCATTTATATTGTCATCTTGTACTGGGGTGGATTCTTTAACCTCTCTTTTGCTCTCCCTGGCGATCTGATCTATTTGCCATTGCACTGAATGAACTCTGTCGCTGTTGTGGCTTACATAACCAAGATCATTCTTTGTTGAACAACCTTCTTGTGGTGGAGAGGTATATAAATTAGAAGTTATGTTCAGCCTTCTGAACTTGTGGTGTTCTCCCATGTGGCACTGTAGCACAAAAGAAATAATTTCATTTTCCATTGTCTGGCACATTACATCTTCTAGTGAGGATCTCAAGTTAATAGCTGAGTTCAGTGTCTCTTGAACCAACTGAAAGGCATGATGGTATGCTGAAGTTAACAATTCCTCTGCACCTCTTTGCATTTGGAGAAAAGATCCTTCAAGTGAATGAATTATATTTCTTATTTCGCTCAAGCTAGGATGGATATGATCCTGCAATACTTCATTCTCTTCATCTCTTAGATGAATATGAGATCTAAGTTGTTTGATCTCTTTACTCAAGTTTGCTTTATCTGCCATGAGTTCTTCTCCTGTCTGTTTCCAGATTGTTGTCAACAATTTTGCATTTTCATTCGCTTCTACCATCGCTTTTAACATGTGATCAGCTTCTTTTACAGTTGAATGAGCCTCCTCAAATTTGGCAAAGAAGCTGCTGAATTGTCTGCATTTCTCTTCAACTGCTGACTGCATGCACATGATGTTTTACACAAAATTGAGAGAGTAATCCACTTTTACATAAAATTTTTACATAATCTTTCACACAATCCATGAATGCCATTGGACTAACATCGATTTAAAAGTGATCTGATGTGTGGGAAAACAGGATCCTGCCAAGTGTTTTGCGTGTAAAGACTGTATAAGCTTTTTATGTAAGTGTTGCATCACTCAAATTAAAAACAGAAAATGAATATATCATGTGTTGAGGCAGGCTTGTAGAAATAATATAGAGAAGGTGGACTAGTGTACTTCATAGCCTTTATTCATGAAAAGTAAATCAAAAACCTTAGCTCTGCAACATTTGCATGTAGGGTCTTTACCTGTCCGCTATGGTTCCTATCTGATTCAGCTTTCTGCGACAACAACTTATCATAGTGAAACCCCTTGTTAGTCACCAGCATAGCAGGTTGGCTATCTCTTCTAAGTTCTTTTTGCTTGCTGAAGCTCACAAATGGATGCATGTCAACGGAAGCTGGATTTGGGGCAGAGAAATTCCCGACTGTGTTCTTGATCAGAACTGCAGCGAACTGATCCTTTAGTTTAGCGAAAGTATTGCAAGCTTTTCTCAACTCCTTGCCAAGGTGCAAAACTGTTGTATTATGGTAGAACTTTAAACCTTTACCAGATTCTAGGTACTGAATTTGATCAGTAATGTTCCCAGGGGATCGGTAGCTGTTTCTTGATGAAGATTTGCCGGATTTATTGTCTTGATCAACACTGTAATGTGAAGAGTTAGAGTCTGAAGTTGAACAATCACTGATCCATCCATCAGTCTCCACCACATCTTCAATTGAACCTGGATGCGTGATCGCATTCACAACTTTGTAAAAGCCCGTGCTGATAGAACTCAGTCCATCATTTGTTTCAACAAGTTCATCTCTAATTTCTTGTAGAATTGGCAGCTGAGTTTCATGCCAAGCACTTGATGGAGTTCCAGCTGCAGAAGGTTGAATATTTCCTTCGTTACTGTTCAACTTCTCAATATTCCTCCTGATCTCAGCAATGTCTTTGACACTGTCTTGAACCAATTCCCCATAAACAGAAACCATTTTGTGGATGTCAGATTCAAGTGCACATAAATATGTTTCTGCATCAGAACTAGCTAAGTTGACAGCATCTTCAATCTCCAACAAAACCAGCCTTGCCAATTCAATTTGGTCATCAACATTTCCCTGCATCAAGCCTTTTGTAACAGCCAATGACACATCTGGATGAACACTGTCTTTGACACCGCTCATCAAATAACTAGGGGACCTCTTTTCAACCGCTAATGCAGCGTTGGCACCTGCTTCAGCTTCTGTACTGTGGTCATCGCTAGAGATCAAGTGATCCCTTGTAAAGACTTTTTTACCAAATGAAACATTCAAAAGAGTGGTTAACTGTAGGTCCTCTTGGCCGCTTGAGTTAATGTCTAGCTGCTGATATTCAGTCAAAGCAATTGTTGCACCCTTCAGGGAGTTCAATTGCTTTTCCATCTGCATTACACTCTTCTGGGCATCTTCCAAACTCTTTTGTAGTAGCAATATAGTTTCTTCCTTCTCAACACAAATAGTTACTGCCCTCTCGATGTACTCACCAATCCAAAGATTAACATGTGGAAATGAACAGGAAATACATTTTATTTGGCTAGAAGCATCTCCCAGGGATTTAGAACCATCTATTAGGAAAGTAGTGAGCTCCAAAGTTGCCCTCTCCCACTCTGCACAGATTGCTCTCGTTTCATCTTCTTTGGCAGCCAAAGAGTTCCTAAGATTTAAATTCTCTTCATTCATGGAGCACATACGCACATGAAATTCAGATTGAAGTCTATCAATCTCTTCTTGTAAATGGATCATTGTTCTAGTGGTTTCCATCTCGACCTCACTGCAGATTAGATCAATTTCGTGATCTTGAGAAAAACTAGATGCACGACCCTCTAGATATTGACTGTTAAGTAACTTTGTCTCCTCGAGATGGCGTGAAAACCTGTCCAACTTAGCTTGCAGCTCCATCATGGTCATCCTATCTTCACTGTTCTTCGACATCAGCTTAGACTCCTGATTTTCCGTATCACTGCTTTTCTTGTTATTGTCATCGCATTCTCGATCTGCAATTTCCTTATTGCACAGTAATTCCATCAAACGATGATTATCAGCACGAAAAAAATCTATCTCTTCAGTTAGGTGGAACTGCTGCAGTTTCATGGCTTCAATCAAAGATTGTGCGTCTATCAGCTGTCTCTGTAAGTTGTTATAGTGCAAATCTGAGAAATTATCCGTCTGCTTATAACTTTTCTCATGCAAACCTTCATCGCCAGGGATGTTGTTAGACGTTGCCTCGTCCACTGAATCACTTTGAAGTGACTCATCTTCGATCTGCAAAGGAACTACTGATCATGGAGATTGCATCAAGAATATGTATTTGTCTACAATGTTATTCTTCTCTTAATTGCTACAAGAAGTCTAGTTTGGCAAGAATTATAGAGCTCCAAAATACAATAAACAACATCAAGAAAATTTCAAGATCCTTAATATAGACACATAAATAGGATCAGCATATTTTGAACCTGTGTCATATGCGGGCATACATGAAGAACTCAGTACACATTTCATAAAAGTAGTTGAAGATTATACTGAACGGCAAAAGGCAGTAAAGCTCAATACCTTTTTCTGTTTCGTTGACAGTTAACACAGTTGAGTTAAATATCAATTCCCAGAAACAGAACACATGCTAGTAGTCATTTAGGGAGTGAATATCAGTTGTTCTTACAGAGAGATGTGCTTCATTTAAAAGATGAGTCGAACTGCCCTTATGCTTCATCAGAAATGATAGCTGGCCCTGTTTGAATAAATACCCAAATCATAAGCTACTTGGTTCCAAATGTTATCGATTGATACATCATATAATACATGCATACCTTTAATTGCTTGATCTGCCGTTGCAATGCAATCACATCACCGGAAGCATCTTCATTTATTTTAGCCTGGGAAAAACTTAGCAATTAGGAAAGAAAAATTAAGAGTAGCAAGTTTCAAGAAGAAAATAAGAAAAGAAAAAAACAAAAGAAAAGAATAATCATAGATATTATACATTGTTCTGAATAAGCTTTGCCCGCTGTGCAAATTTCAAGGTGCTCAGAGTCTCATTTATAGAACTGGAAAACAAAAAGAAAAAAGTCTATTAGCAAAAACATTCGAAAACAGGATCTGTCAGATTATCAGTTCAGCTTGCAAATCAAAACTATTACCCAATAGATGGGCTAACATTTGCAATAATTGTAGTTTTCGAGTTCCCACCAAGAGAATCCTGCATTCATGGGAAAATATAAGAAAACCTTTTATACAGATATGTACAGGATTATATACAGCTTAAAAGTTACAAGTCATTCGTATCAGAAGTTTAAATTTCTAACCTGAAGGAGAAATGTTAACCTAGAATCCCTGTAGGGTACATGTCTATGTTTCCCATGTGCTAAATCCACCAGAGACATTATTACCAGCCTATAAGTACAAATGAGCAGAAGCTTTAGAATCTGGTATGGAAAAGAAAAGATCTCATCTGTAGTGTTAAAGATGAACTAGGCAGTGGCTTGCAGCCTAGTTGGTTTCTTTCTGAATTCAAGGATACCAATTTCTATTTCTTCATCAAGTAAAATATTCATAAAAGGTTCATCCTCTAACAGAGAGAACTTACTAACAGAGAGAACTTAAAAAGTATGTTCGGGCACGACAAGTTTATAAAAATAAAGAAGTGTTGAGGAGAATATGTGCAACTGGATTATGCGTATAGAACAGTTATTAGACCAGTTATACCTATGTTTCATGAAGGATCTACTGAAAGTTCTAAAGAAATCTTATCTTTTGTTTCATGTTATTTCAGGTTTACCTCTGCCTCTGCTGACCTATTTTGTTGGGTCCACATCACTCACATGAAGGTGAGCTTCATTTAGTGAACGTCAATGAAGGACTAGCTTCAACCATCAAAATCATCCTTATCTGGACTAATCATCGATTGGTGCCACCTACATATTCCATTAATTACCATAGTTTAAATGTTTAATTTATGCATTTTGACCAAATCCTAGTTTAAAACAATATTAATGGCCTATTCTCTTTATTATTTTCAAGCTGTTTTCAATTTTCAGTTTTTCGGAACGTGGAAAACTTATTTACTTTCATATTTTTGAAAGCACCCTTTTTAAAACAAGAAGTTTTTAAAGAAAACTCAGAACGGAAACAAGGAAAATAAATCATCATTTTTTTCACAAATTAGAAAATGAATTTTTTAGAACTAAAAACTAAAAACTGAAGCACGAAGGGTAACAGGCGTTTAGCTTCTTCTTTTGTTCACATGCTCCCAAAGCTCAAGTCACAGAGTCTTTAGGTGAATCAGATATAAGATTAGGTTTTTCAACTGTCAACATCTCACGTGATTCAGTGCCATGGGGCTTTATGTTGATGTTGTGCTTATGTTGATTTCTAATCAGAAGTGTTTTAGCATGTGTTTTATGCCAAAACATGGTCGCACTAATAACCTTTATGAAAAAGAGCCTTGGTATTTTAATTATTCAGATGTTGGTTTCATAGTCCTTATGTTCAAAGCTTCTCATCCCCATTCTGAATTCTGGATGTGTTTTAAAGTGATATACATCATATATTAACCTAAGAAAAATATGAGAATGGCTTTAAGATCTTAAATGAGAAGGGTATGACATGCAATAGGCCCAAAAAAAGACTTGCAGTGACAACCGTGTAATGTTGAGAACCCAATTTACAATTAGTATCATAAAATACTGCCAAAAGGAAAGTGTGCCAACTTTTCTAACTAACAAACACTTGTGAAATAAATTACCCAAGAGTTGACAAGGATTTGTTTATATTTGCTGCTTCTTTCAGACGATCTCCTTCTGCTCCCGAGCTTTTCTGCCTAACAAGAAATAAAGATGTTAATCCACTGTAATAGCTTTCCAAAGTTAAAATGGTTGTCGAGAAGACTGGTGCTTACCTCTCAGAACCAGCCAGATCTACTAAATTTAACCTTCCAAACCTGTAGTGTGTCATAGAGTCTTTCTCCCAGCAGCTTTCAATGATGCATGTGAAGACACTGTGGGATCGACTGCTCTCGCTATTCATATGTGTTGCTGCCATTTTCCTATTTGCGGCCCCCTGTGCAGTATATCACAACTCAATTGAAGTTTAGGATGGTAAATGGTTATAAGTAAAGAAATTTAAACATTTAATCCCACCCATATCAAGAGTTTCAGCACATCATCGACTGTTCTGACTCTATATTCAGTAAGATTTTCCACATATACTCCCTTCTTCGAGTCTTCTCTAAGCTGTATATATCTCAGAAAACAGAAGAAAATGTCAATTGATCTCTTCGTGAAAGAAGTTGTATGGTATAACCAGGATGCTTCTTTCTAAATTCTCAAATCACCTGTAAATTACTTGATGAAGGCTCAAGGAGGTCTGTTATTTGCTCATTGTATATCTCTAAGAAAGAGCATTTACAGCTATATTCTAGTCTCTTGTTCTTTCTGCTCTCCTCTTCCTAAATGACATTTTCATGAGGAAACAACATTTGATATACATGCAAAAACATTGAAATGAAGTTACTATAAGCATTGTCACGATCAAACCTCTCTAATCCGAGTGAATAAGTACTCAAAAATGCGTGGAGTGATCCCACAATCCTCAGCTAGCATCCCATCCATGTGATATATCTCGCCCATCATAGTATATGTCTTTCCGCTACCAGTCTAATAGTTTCCATTCCAAATTTCATGTCATCCGCACATTACTACATTAAAATCAGAAGTTTATACTAAATTTCATTAACCATATTTACCTGGCCATATGCAAACATGCAGCTATTATACCCAGACATGCAGTTTTCCACCATTGGCAGTCCAGCAACTCTGAAAAGTTTTTCCTACAGAAAGATCGTGTCCGAATAATTTATATCAAAACACTACAACAATCACCAAAATCACCAGTGTTACCCACCATAACTAGACAATCTACACATACACATGGATGTGGTCAAGTGAGTAAATTCAGTCTTGCGGTTCCTTTTACACTGGTTGGTCTTCCTGATTAGGATGTTCCAACTTGACAACTGCCAACTAATTCCATAATTACCAAGAACCAACATATTGAAATGTGTGCGTTTTTATAAACTACATATTTTCAAGCAGAATAAACATATTATATTGACATATGAAAGCAAAGTTGCACCTGTGATATAGTTTCACAAGCTATGTGATCAAAGGTGAATCTGGTTTCAGGTTGGCCAAGCCAAACTAATGTCTGGGCACTTTCTTGCCTCAGGCATCTCCCATGCCCTTGTGAAACCTTCTCTATATTATTCAACGGTCTAATTCGAATCAAAACCTACACCAAAGAATTCAATGTAATCAAAAAACAATGTTCTTTAAGAGCTCATAACAGTGAAGCCATCAACACGGAATCCTACAAGGTCTGAATTAAACCTGCACATTATGATCTTTCCAGAATGAAGGATCTTCATCAAGCTCAAAATATGGAGCATCAACTATCATCTCTGAATTCACAGCTGAAATTCCTCTAGGAACACTAGAAGAACCTCTTCCTCCTACAGTGCTATACCGATAGGGAGGCCTACTCAGGGTAAAACCCCCGGACACAGCACCAATATTAGAACCCCGAGGTGTGGTTCTGGCTGGCGTACTCTGAGCTGAATTGGGCTCTGATTGAGCACCTTTACCTCTATTTGAAACCCTAGGAGTTCCCATTAAGGCTGCTTCAGGCTTTCTACTGCCAACGGCTTTAGGGGGTTCAGATTTATCCCTTCCTGTGGAAGTCCGGTCCAATTGATACTGAGATGGATCTGGGATTGAATATAGTGGTGACCTGGAAGGAAATGATTGAATTTGATTCTGTAAACTTGAAAATTCATTCTCGTTTCCTTCGGATTCGGACGGCTTTGGAGGAAGAAATCTGATTGCTCTTTCGGAATTGATTGTCGACATTTTGCTACCAGAGTATGAAGTCCGGGGACTGGAACGGGGCCAAAGTTCATGTGTTGGGGATTATGGGGAATGGAGAGAGAATGGATGACATAATAACAGGGCCAGAGAGCGAGAGAGAGACGTTGAAACTTGCTTGAATTTCAAATTCAAGTGCGGAAAGTGGAATCAGATCCTGCTGGATTTATTGAGATTACCCCTATAGTTTGTATAACTTGAAATTTTAACCCCACAACTTTTAAGCCTTACATGTTTGACCAAAATGTCTTCGTCCCTAAAAGTGGGTGTCGATGTGGATAGAAGTACACTCGGCAAATTGCTCTCAAACCAAAAACTCTGTAAGCCGGCTCGCGACTATTGAGTTTTGCACCCACCAGAGCGTAAAAAGGCTAGCTCGAGTACGAACGAGTCACCTTGCTGACAAACTGCTCGCTATTAAAACCAAAGAAAAAAAAGAGGGAGAGAGCAAGCTCACGAGCCGGTAAGTAGCTTGTGGGCTCGGGTTACACAAGCCCCAGCAGAGCATACTCCAACAAGTCGAGCTCGGCCTGCCGAGCACTTTTTCTGAGTCACAATTTGACAACATATCTCTCTCTCTCCTTTCTCAAGTTTTGTTTTTCATACTATTTTTATTGTTGAGTACATTTTTTTTATCCTTATAATAATTAATAGGAATTACTAGCTGCAATCAGAAATTTATTAGTGGATGGTCGTACAAATTTGTGATGGAAAAGTTGTCAATGTGACTTTAAAAAGTTTTCCAAATCAAAAAATTGTGATGAGAACTCCTTTTTTTTAAGTAAAGTAAAGATGTTTTTATTGAAAGTTTGAGCACTAACAAATCACAACAAGATTTTATGAGTATGCTTTTACTAGTCGTCTCTAATTGTTTGGTAACCATTTAAATTTAGATGATTTTTAAATGGATTTAAAATTCAAATTTTGTATAGGTGTTGAGGTGTAATTGTGTCATGTGGAGGTAATAATTAAAATGATGTGAGAGTTCACATCACATCAAATATGTAGTTAAATATGGTGCTGCCATGTATCCAAAAGTTAAAATTTAAATTGGTTGATAAATCGAGGTAAATTTTAAATTGTCGCCAAACATTGTGAAAATTGATTAATTTTACAATTCTATTTAATAAGTATTTAAATTTTTTTTTTTAAAATTCGCCTCTAACCCTGAAATACGAAATGTATCTTGGAGTAATGATTCCTCTAGAATTACGTACAATTACAACATAAATACTCCAACACTATCATTATCAAAAGGGATTACATACCGTCATCGTATAAACAATTGTCATATTGCTCAAGCACTCCCCTCTTCCTTGCAATATATGTAACTGCAAGTTTCCTACCTAAAATTAATTTGTCCCGATTTGGGTTTCCTTGTACTAATGATTAAAAATGTATTTATCCCTTGGTAAAGCCAAATTATATCATTAAAATGAAAGTTTAATTGAATAGGTGGGAATTGGATTCGAACTTTGCATATGGGACCAGAGCAATTATATAATCAGCAAAAGACCATTATCATTATGGTTGCAAAAACTTTCAAGAAACACTGGAATTAGGACCCCATAAAAAGAACCCTTACAATTTTATTCTTTTTTTTTTATTCCCTTGAAAATGAATCAAGAGAACCCAAAAGATGTTAACTTCAGAGTTCGAAATCTCCTCCAATCGAACTTCAAAATTTTGCGTTATTTTGGTGTGATCAATAGCTTCTTCCTAGCCTTGTTCAAAAAAAAAAAAAAAAAGGAAAGAAAGAAAGAAAGAAAAGAGGACAGAATGAAGCTTCTTCCTAATAAAAGAACTTTAAAATGATGTAGCTTTTATATATTTTTGACATGCTCTTTGAGGACCGCACTCCTCCCTTAAAATTTTGTAAATTCCTCACATCCCTAAAAACCGATCCCTAAACGTTGGTCATATGAACATGATTTTAAGGGTTATCCTAGTACCACTTGGTCGCAATTCGAAATGATGGACATATCAATACAAAGTGATGGAAGCAAATAATAGAAAGTAACAAGTAAATATATGTGTATACACATTACCTTTACATTACAGCACAGTATATTACTATTATCACTCAAAAGGGACAAACTTTGCAGACTAAACACGACAAACATAAGCAAGAACAAAAGTTAATACTAAAATTACATATATCTTCAGACACGTTTCATTGTATGCTTAGACAGTTGTGAATCGCAGGTATTCCTTCTTGGACGGGAGATCAGCTGTGTCAAAACCCTGAGGGAACATCTGTTTGGCCTCATCATTCGACACGGTTGGAGCAATCACCACCGGCTCTCCCGGCTTCCAGTTTGCTGGCGTCGCGATCTTGTGCTTAGATGCCTGCAGCAGCGAGTCGAGCACCCTCACCACCTCGTCCATGTTCCGCCCTGTGCTCCCCGGGTAGAGAAAGCTCAGCTTTATCTGCAACCACCCAATTCAAGTTGATATTAGACGCACCATTGTGTACGATACAACATGTTGAGTTGTTGATGATTTAAAAAGACGACCCAAGTTCAAGGAAACAATTCCAAAAGTACTAAATTCGGTGGACCCAAATTTAAGAAACTTAAATAATTTCATTAATTAATTCAAAAGTATTGATCTCAGTATAGTAAAATTACAAGTCCTAGGACGGAGCCTATCAGTTTTGATCACTTGTCACCGTCAAACAGATTTGGCAAGTGATAATTAAACAGTTCATATGTAGGTTAAGATAACACGTGTTGCCCAATTCTCACATGCTTATATCTGGTGGGATATGATGGGATAACGGGTGAACAATTTTTTACCTTTTTGTCGGGGCCAACGATGTGAAGAGCACGAGACGGCGAGCGGCTGTCATCAGGATCCACCATGTTGAGTTGCTTGATGATCTCCCGCTTGGGATCGGCCGCAATGGGGTAAGTTACCTTGTGCCCGTTCTGCACGCACAGTCAAGAAATGGATGATTTCGTCCCAAATGGGTTCGTAAGTACAAAAATCTAAGAAGCAAAAAAGATGAAATATTAACGAGAATCATTACTATTTACGCACATTGAATGCTTCAATGTCCTTGATCCACTCATTGTGAGATTTGACATCATCGCAGGAGAGGCCTAAAAGCTTAACACCCCGCTGGGCAAACTTGTCGGCATAAGCGGCCATCATGCCCAGTTCCGTCGTGCAAACAGGCGTGAAATCACCTGCAGACACTCAACCAATTTTCAACAAGAAAACTGAAAGCCCTCTGAAAAATTTAGTTCAAAATCCAGGATTCAGGAACTAACCCGGATGAGAAAAGATGGTTGTGTAGGTGTTATCCATATAATCATGGAGTTTGATCTTTCCATGGGTGGTCTCAACTGCGAGATTGGGCACCGTGTCTCCCAGTGTAAGGCCTGGCATTTTATCGAACAGTTTGAGGGGACAATTAATTGGTAATGGGGTTATGGGAAATGGGGCAATTTGGAGAAGGAATTTAAAGGAGGAAGGTGGGGAATTGCATGAAGAGAACGTGGCATATATGATGTATCGTGGCTTGAATTCATGCTCTGTTGCTTCCACGTATGTGTGGCGGACTTAGCCATTTTCTCTTCGTAAAACGGACTTGAAACTTGTCGATGTCCGCCATCAATTGACTAGAGATGATGGAAAGAAGTGAAAATTTGAGAATGGAATGTGAAAAGAAAGTGTAGAATCTTTGAGGGGAAAAAATTCAATTCATATCCAATAACCAAAGGTTTTCTTAGAGTGATTATAATAATGTACAACAATAACCATCTCAAAAGGCATACAAAAAATTTGATAAAATAAATAGAAATGTCGTGTTTCAACCTATTGTATTCATTTTTAAATGAATGATAATCACACTGGTCATGTTTTTGTTATATTTTTTTTGTCTAAATAAAACTATTCTATCATGAGTTATGTTGTCTGACCAATAAAGCATTAAAAAAATCTGACAAAACTAACAAATAGTAAAATCTTGTTTTTAACATATTCTACTATTATTTTTATAGTAAAATCTTTGTGTGGTTAGGAAGAAACTTCTAATTAAAATTTTGATGTGATTGAAATATATGCACACATGGAAGCACCTAAATTTGATAAATCTTATTGATGATGTAAGCCATAAAAAGTTTGAGTAATACTGCTTTATCTCTATTATAGATGAACTAGAACTGTACCTGTGCGCTGCACAGAAAAATAATATAAAAAATGATTTAACTATAAATCCATTTCATGATATGACAAAAGAGAAAAAACAGGAAAGTCTAAGTGTACCACTTGCTCTGGACACTAAGACGAATGTGATGAAATATCAGGACGGAGATGAAGTAGAATTATCAAAAATTTTGGAAAACCTCTTTATAAACTACATTGGTTGTATAGCTCGTCGGTTTACCATCCTCATCGCATAGTAAACTCTTCAACTCAGATTGATTTGTGACTCTAGACACTGCCACATAAGGTTGCCCATGGGTGAATACTAGACGTTTTAAAAATATGTCCATGTGAGAGAGTGACTAATCTTGACTCTTGTTGATCATCATTGCATACAATACAATTAATGGAAATTGTCTTTTTTTCAAAATTGAAAGGCAATCTTGCAACAAAAAGGGTCAACAACCGCCTTAGAACAAAAACTTTATCGCCCGCATTACTTCCAGATTATACTTTTTCTTTTAAAATATAGTCACCAAGTCTTATAATAATTAATCTTGTACTGTTGCAAAGACCTGCAACATGATCAGTGTTTCATAGCAGCATAACCAAAAACCAATTTGAACACACAATGAAGTAAATGCTAATTATATTCATACCATAAACAATTTTCCTCAATGTTTACTTACTGTTTACATGAAAAAATTGTCTAAAAATTTCTTTTATAGTTTATAAAGTAAAAACAAATTCTTCTACAAAAAGATTTTAAATTTAACTATGGCATTCTAATACCACAAATAATGTCATTATTCATTCGATTTTACAAAATTTTGTAAACCAATCCAAACACTTATTTTACATATTTTAATATTTGTTAGCTAATTATAAATGTAATACCAGGTTAAGTCTATTCATTTATTAATCATTTCTTTTCTTTCTTTTCCTCTTTTTTTTTTTTTTGAAGGAGTTCTTTTTTTTTTTCTTATTTTGATAGATGTATTAAAAGTAGGTCAATTAACACTTCTTTTGTTAATTCTTTGTTAAAAAAAAAAGAATTATTTGTTAATTCTAATATAAAGTTAACTCCATTCATTTCCCAAAGTTAACTTCATTCATTTCTCCCTTTAGGTAAATTTCTCTTATTTTCTCTTTCTTTGAAAGGGATTTTTTGTGAATTTATTTTTATAAATCTATTATTTATAATAAGTTAGCAAACACTTTTTTTTATATGTACTAAGATATTTAATTTAATTATAATATTCTATTGTAATAATAAAAATAACATCACTTTTCATTCGCTTTTATTTTATAAAACAATCTGTTTTATCTTTATAGATTTTACTATTTCCTAGCTTAATTTTAATGCTAAGTTAGCTCGATTTATTTTCTTTTTTTTTTGTTAATTTATTAGAATACATTAACCGACAATTAAGATACGCTTTTCCGCAATGGTATTTTTTGTTTTTGTTTTTTTTTTTTTGACAAAGCGAAGGTATCCTAAAAATTTTTAAAAAGAGCACAATATTCTAATGTCATGATTATCACCGATTTTCGTTCAACAATTTATTAAAGAAACAAAATGCAAATCCTTTTTTATTCAAATATCATTTTCCTTTTACTATTCTTTCTTTTTTATTTTTAATGGAATTATAGTCTATTTTGTTTTAACATAATATTCTCTTACTATCCTATGTCAAGAAGTCTAATTTAATTATGATGTTTTAATGTCATAAATAAATAGCATCAATTTTAATTCAGTTTCACTAAATTTTGCATATCAACTCGAACTAATTTTTTTATTTTTTTTTAGTTGTTTGCAAAAAATAAAAAATAAAAAAATACTTCATCGATTCCAACACAAAAAAAAAATACAAATACAAATAAACTAAAAAGATAACCCAAAACTCCAAGATAAATACCACTCTCTAATACAAAACTACAATGACTTACCATTACAATGTACAATGAAATATTGAAAGTGATAAGAACTCAAAGTGAATAAGCCTGAATAGATTTTATCTTCACTACTTGGCCGAGAAGCGAGAGCCCAACTCACATACATCTTGTTGTCTTGAACTTTGTATTGCTCCTGTGCATGTTCATTATTTTCATTAACAAGCACTTTCCTTGAGTGACAATATTTTCCTGCTTAGATAATGGTTCTTCTTGAGTTTCCATAAAAACCGACAACACAAACCTGAATCATATACACCAAATAATATCTTTTACAACAAAAATCTTCTTTATACCTCCTAACATTACTCTCCCACAATATAAAGAATTAAATGGCAAGTTATTATATCACCAACAAAATTCTAGTCAAGCGAGTAAATTAAATTGTAACACATTGAATCAATCATTGCATCCAATATAGAGAAAGAGGCTTCTAATATAAAAACATAATTCGCATTTCACAAATAAAATATAATAAATGATAAATATCACCATGGTAGCAATTCTTATCTTCAAACACAGTTAGACCCCTAGTAGATACACAAACACGATCCCACCACACATATGGTGGTGAGTCATTTTTTAGATAAATAAAATGCAGTCTAGATCTAGAAGCAAACAAATCCTATTCCTACTTAACAAAAAAATGAACCTTCTCACAATTTACGAATTAAATAAAGACAACCAATGGTAAGGCAAGTTTTTAGTCTTGAATTGCTTGAACTTTCTTACATTAAGGTCCCGAGATTCAACTCAAGCATCCTTCTTAGAAATACTTTAATGTTTCTTATGTTTGACGTAAATCTTTTTATTGCAAGGTGCTTATTAATAATAATAATAATTAAAAAAAAAGCAATCACTCCCAAAGGCACTTGAAGCTCAAAACTTGGATTATTCTAACTGTACCTACTTGACTAATGTACCATCTTAGAGACGTAAGGTCTTTATAGCAATTTGTTTTGATCGACCTAATGAATTATATACTCGAAGCTCAATCACACACGGGACAAATGTTCTAGATAAACTATAAAACATTATATTGGATCAACACAAAATGAACAAAAAACAGCCGTCCTAAAATGATAGTCATCGGCTCAAAAAAGATAGTACATTTATCATATTGAGCATGTATTTATTTTTCATTTTCATATATACCCTTAATTAATTATTGTTATTCAACTACCTATACGTTGAAAATATTTCAAACAATTAATTTTTCCACATAAGGTTATACTCCCTCCGTCCCAAAAAGATATTCCCCATTTCATTTTTTATCCATCCCAAATTATATTCCCCTTTCCTAAGTTAACTTTTTAGTTTCCTAATATACCCTCATTTATTGTGCATAGTAATTAACAATAAAAAAATAAAATGATATATTAAATAAGTCAAAGGGTATATTAGGAATTATATTGTTAAATTGTAGATTTCCAATAACATTAAATAATATTTTCTTAATCTATGTGAAAAATGAAAGGGAAATATCTTTTTGAGACGGAGGGAATATGTGAAAAAATAAAGTAAAATTTAATGTTTCAATTATATTAACTATCGTTTCTTAATTTATGTAAAAATAACTACAGAACTATCTTTGTGGAAGCAGATAAAGTATATATTATCTATAACACAAAAGGAAAACGAAAACCTATAATGACGTCATTTTCAATACAAGTATATATGTATGGTAATGAGTGTCACATTAAATGAAGGTTAAATTATGTTTATTGCATGTTTGAGTCAATTAATTAGGCCTGTTGTTTTTATTGTCATGTAACTCAAGTTAAAGTACCAATCATGTTATGTAACAGGAAAATTCTAAGGAAGGTGACCTCTCCCTTTAGGGAGAGGTTACGCACACATGACCCCCTGTTATTAAAGAATAGGGGGTCTGTCTTCTGATTTCCCAGTAACAAGGGGCCATATGTGTGTAACCTCTCTGTAAGAGGAGAGGTCACCTCTCTATAGAAGGACTATATGTAATATCGGTTTTTTGCATATTTATGAATAGTGAACATCTTTTTTAAAAAAATAAAAATACCAATTGATCATGTATCTATAAAGAGAAATGTCATCATCACCATTTGTATTACAAGTTGTACATATGACACAAGGTATCCATGTGTGAATTCCAACATTTTGGCATTGGCGCATAAACTTTAAATTGATAGGATTCCTGTCGGTACAACTAAAATAATCATATTTATTATTAGTGATGATAATCATTCATATGAATGTATTTCCATTGAACAGTAAGTGTAACTAAAATGACAAAATATGTATCTTTGAAAAAAATATGTCACAACATGTGATTTATATATTGAACTTATTATTTAATACCATCTAATTAATGATCATTACTGATGATAAATAAATAGCAATACTCATCATACAACTAATTGTGTAAATAAATATTAATTTAATATTTTTTTTTCTTTTGTTAATCTGTTATCCTAGAAAACATTAACACGTAGAAGTATTGTTTTGAAAAAAAAAATGGTCCATGCAGTTCTAATTAAGTTACGGTCACTAATAAATTCTTAAATTTCTTCAAATAAATAAATTCTTGAATAAAAAACGCGCCAGTCATTAATCAATTTTCCCGCGCACTCTTTGTCCACTCAATTCTTCCCCAATTCAAACTTTGCGCCACCTCCGATACGCCGCTCTGCCGCAGATTATTAGAGTTTCGCCTTTTCGACGATGGAAACCCACCTGATCTCTCAGCTTCTCACACAAACACTCAGTCCTGACAGTTCAATTCTCTCTTCTGCCACCGAAGCCCTCGACCGCATCTCGCTCACCCTTACCAATTTTCCTTTATCCATTCTCTCCGTCATCGCCTCCGGTACGCTCAATCAGTCCTACACTATGAATTAATGGACTATTGATGAGTTTTTTATTTACTTTATTTAGTTGATTTTTGCAGGAGAAGACACAGGAGTGAAGCTTGCTGCAGCTGCTTATCTGAAGAACTTCACACGGCGAAATACTGATGCTAATTGCATGAATTGGCCTACGAAAAAGGAGTTTAGGGACGCATTAATGCGTGCTTTGCTTCAAGTTGAACCTCCCGTTCTCAAAGTTTTGATCGAAGCTGTTCGTATATGTGAACCACCCTTTTCCCGAGATATGTACTATTATCTAATATATCTGTGTTGGATTAATTTGGTTCTGTCTTTGTTTTCAGTTTCGAACTATCGTTACTGCGGAATTTCTCAAGAATAATTCTTGGCCAGAACTTGTACCGGAGCTTAGGTTGGCCTTGGAAAACAGTGATTTGATCAGCAATAATGGGAAATCTGAATGGAAAACAATCAATGCCCTGACGGTGCTTCACTCTCTTGTTAGACCGTTCCAGGTACTAAATCACTTAATACAAAATAAATCCGACAGATTTCTGTTGCTGTGTGGCTCAAGCAACTTGGCAGGGCATTTTCTAAAAAATATATCTTTTAATAAGAAATAAAGTATGCAAACTATGAGAATTCAGCCGTTTCAGTAATAAATATAGACAAGAAACAATGATCTAGGACTAGTATACCGCTATGCAGTGGATATCGGCTGTAAGATTGGAGTGCAGGAAGAAGGGGAGAAAGCAAAAATGTTGAAACGAAAGAGGAGGGAAAGGAAGAAGCTAAGGACGGATAGACAACCACGTGTGAATTTTTTGGGGCCAGTAGGGAAGAAAGCCTCCCTACAGTTGGCAATAAACTCTGAATAACAATGAAAACGTTACTTTTATATACAATAATCGAGACACTAAACGTACTAGTAAAAAGTAAGAAACCAACTAAACAACAACTCTCAAAAATTGCCTAAGGAAACAAAATGACAATTATAAAAAAGAAAAAAATCAAGTCTCCTTTATTTAATCCTTCATCAGGTTTGCAATTCGATATTACCCTACTAGGGATATTTAATAATCAAATGAGCATGTTAACTTACTAACCAAGCTTCTAACTTCTAATGTAAAATTATTTTTAAAAAAAAGCTCTGTTGTCACAAGAATTAAATCCCGTTTTGTATTCAAGAATGTGAAACAAATATTTCTCTTGTAACTCCTGCCAATGCAACCTATATGGCTGTGTCATATGTTCATTTTTGGGATTGATTGTTAGGACTGTTCTTATTGCATTTATCCATATGGCAGTACTTTTTGAATCCAAAACTCATGAAGGAGCCAGTTCCACCACAGCTAGAGCTAATTGCAAAAGAGTTGCTTGTGCCCTTGCTAGCAGTTTTTCATGAACATGTGGTAAAGGTAAACTCTCTGTGCATATCTGTAACTCACCATTTTCTCATGTTTCTAAGCTGGACTGTCTTGAATTCATTGCTTTCGTCCATTAAACAGGCATCAAGTGTCCAAGGTAATATAGATGAAGAAACTGAGAAGATCGTCCTCATTATATGCAAGTGCATATATTTTACAGTGAGTTCAATTTTTATGCTGGCCATCTGCTATGTTACAGAGTACTTGTTACCGATTAGCTGGATTAGTACTTGCAAGTATTGCATGTTTTGCTTTCTACTATCACGATTGCATTTTTTTTATTTGTAAGCATCTATCTGACATTCAACCAGATACATTCTTTTGCTTTTTTCTAAGCTAAAGCCTACACGTTATTGTTGGGTTTGTTGCCAAACATAATCCAAAGTTGAAAAGGAAAAGGAAAGAAGAAAAATCCTTGGAGGAAAAGGAATCTAAATCATAGAAGGAATTGTCTTGTCTTCTAAGTCAATGAAGCCTATAAATAGAAGTGTTTTCCTTTTCTTTTATGCACAAGTGATACAAGTGAGCTGAGGGAAAAATCAGAGAGTCTAGCACTTTGAGAGTTTTCTTATAACTCTTCGTGGTTTACTCAAAGGGTAGAAAAGTAGGTGTGGTAAAACTCGGGGTGATTTTTCCGGTGTCATTTGGCTCGGGTCAGAGAGTCTTGTGAAGAAAAATAGTAACCTAGCGTCTTGGGACCTCTTTTATTCTTTGCGGGTTGGGCAAATGATAGAAATTGGTAGATGCGGTAAAACTTGTTATATTTTTCTTGTTATACTTGGGGGATTCGTTTGGTGAGTAAAAATTCTGTATGGTTGTAAGCTACTTTATTAGTGGAAAGCTTTGACGGTCCATAAATTTGTCTTCGTTCTTTTCTTTTATTTTTTTATCTCAATTAAATTCCTTGAATAACTGTCGTGCGGACTTAATAGGGCAATTTGCCTTAATTCCCAACAGTTATGACTGTTCATTTTTCAGGTGCGATCACATATGCCATCTTCTTTGGCACCTATTCTTCCCTCTCTTTGCAATGATCTGTTCAAAATTCTGAGTTCTCTAACTCTTGAGGGTGGAGAAGTTTCTTTAGAAGGGCACTTACTCAGAAGAAAGACAGGGAAGAGAAGTTTACTCATTTTCTGTTCCTTAGTTACTCGACATCGGAAGTTCACTGACAAGTAATACGCATTCCTTTTAGATTTTACTTATACACTATGAAGAAAATACTTATATTTTATGAAGAAAAGGCAACTGACATTGTCTGGACTTTTTTGGTCTTATTTTGCATTTGCAGGCTGATGCCAGATATTATAAATTGTGTAACACATATAGTCAAGTACAGCTCAATCATTAGTGTAAGCGCTATATGATGATTGCCTATAAATTATGATAACCTTGAATTCTTGGTTGCCGAATATTAAATATGTTCAGTAGTTCTTACATTTGTTGTATGCTTATTATGATTTTGGAAATTTCTCGTGAAGCTAAGAAGGTTTATGACACTTAGCTTTGCAGTGGTTGCTAAGGATCTAGGTGCTTTTGATATTCAAATTGATTAGAATCAAACTGTATCAGACTGTGAGAAATGGTTCATGTGGTTAACCTTCTATTTACTGGGAATAAGACATGGTTTATTGCTATAGTAAACCCAGTGCTCCGACATTATTTTTTTCTTGTGCATTGGACTGTATATTCTGTTCATATCTTGATTTTCTGACCAGCCCATGAGATAAAGGAAAAAGATTCCAAATATTTGATCTCCCATGGATTTATTGTGCAGAAGCTGGATTTTTTATCAGAGAGGATTGTTTCATTAGCTTTTGATGTTATCTCTCGGGTTTTGGAAACTGGACCAGTACGCACCTTTGATTCTTCTCATATATCAATTACTTTCATCTTCCTGTTCTAGTGTTTTTAGCTCCATTTTTTTCTGGATTTATTTTTTAACTGACCTATTTTGAAATTCTATTTTGTTACTCTGTCTAAGATGTGAGTTTGTGCTCTTATCACCATTGAAAACAGGGATGGCGACTCGTGTCACCCCATTTTTCAACCTTGTTAGACTGTGCGATCTTTCCTACTCTTATATTGAATGAGAAGGTGAGACATTAGATTTTCATAATCCTTTAAAAAAGCAATGAAGTTATTTTAAACTTGATTGTAGCAGATGAACCACTGTAGAAAAATTGCATCAAGGAGTTTGTGTCGAGATTTTAGCATGCAGCCACTTCCACGTTGCAATAATTCACAAAATATTGTCTCAACAGCATAATTGTAGTTTGACCTTTACTTGATTCTTTGTTCAATCTGTGTCTGCTACTAGGACATTGCAGAGTGGGAAGAAGACGCAGAGGAATACATGCGGAAGAATCTTCCATCTGAACTTGTATGCACTGTTATCATCTTTTAATGGCATCTGAATATTTGTAATAGTTTTGATCATATTGCTTTCTATCTTGGTCAGGAAGAAATTTCTGGTTGGAGAGACGACCTGTTTACTGCAAGAAAAAGTGCCTTGAATTTACTTGGTGTTATTTCAGTCTCAAAGGTCCATATTCCAAGCTTCACATTCCAGCTTCCTCTGTAGAAATTCTCACATTAATCCTAACTTGCAGGGACCTCCGGTTTTATCTTCTCCAGTTACATCCAAACGTAAGAAAGGTGAAAGGAACAAAAGAAAAGATTGCAGTTGTATTGGGGAGCTATTAGTTCTACCATACCTGTCAAAGTTCCCTATACCTGTTGATTCCAGTTCAAAAGCCAAAAATGAGTGAGTTAAAACTTAACTCCAATAACTTTGATTTAGGTGAACATGACTCTTCTGGCAATCATCAAAATGTTTCTTTTTCTTTTCTCAAATTTCCTCTACTCTTAGATGACTTTGATAAAGCTTATGATTTCTACAAACAAACAACCTAGATTATTATGGGAATTATTAGAATGTTTTCACTATCTCTCAATGCTTCTTCTGTCCATATTTCTCATTCACCCGTCCTTGTTCAACTTTTTCTTTTATTAATTTGGTTTATGCTTATTTTGGCAGATATTTTGGTGTTTTGATGGCCTATAGCAGTCTTCTTGATGTAAGGACATCTGACGCTAATGAACCCATGAAAATTTTATCTAGTTTCTAGAGAACAAATATATTGTCTAATATTTCATGATCAGATTCTGAAGGAGCAGAAGCACGGATATATTGCAACTCTCGTTCGGACAAGGGTACTGCCTCTGTATAAAGAATTATATTATGAACCATATTTGGTTGCTTCTGCAAACTGGTTGCTCGGAGAGCTATCTTCGTGTATACCTGAGGTAAGCCAACTACTTCTTATATATACTGATTACTAGAATACAACCTTGGTTTTATGCATATAAAGAAGGATGCTTTTACCATTTCTAAGCATTTTATGGAGCATCATCTGAGGAAATGTTTAATTTGCATTTCAGGAAATGAATACTGATATATACATGTCTTTGTTGGAAGTGTTGGCAATGCCCGACACCAATAAACTTTCATGTTTCCCAGTCCGCGCATCATCTGCTGGTGCAATTGCGAAACTTGTTGAAGTAAGAAGGATCCGCATTTTTGTCCCCACCCCCAAAAGAATACCCCAAACATAGGTGGGCAACTCAATTAAGAATGTTCTCCTATTCCTGGTATTGGCAGAATGACTACATGCCCCCCGAATGGTTACCACTGCTTCAGATGGTTGTTGGTAGGATTAGCAATGACAAAGAAGAGACATCACTTTATTTAAAGCTTCTTGGTACGTTAGTAGAGACTGGGTGTGAAAATGTGGCACCTTACATCCCTGATATTGTTCCATTATTGGTCCAAGCGATCTCAAGATGGATACCTGCTAGTCCAGATCCATGGCCTCAAGTATGACTACTCTTGTTCACCAATTTGCTCTTTTTTTTTAATTTATTGTATAAACTATGGGGGCTGTATCTTGTGAGAATACTAGTTGGTGATGAATCTAGAATTTGTCTATGAGGAAGGGCAAAGCCTCTAATTGATATTTAAAGAGTATTACTTTATTTAGTATTGGGAAGTAGAACAGAATGTGGACTTTGCATTAAGGATGTACATAGAAGATATACTTTGATAATCACATTAATCATATAAAATTAATAACGCCTGTAGCAATATTTTCCGTTTTATTTAGGAATTAACAGGCACTCAGGCATCCATCTAGATTTGAATAGATATATAATATGACCCTACTTAGACATCAGTCACATTAACAAACTAAATAAATACTAATCCATGAAAGTTAACTGATTTTGAGTTCAGATAACTAAGGTTGAAGGGAATGTTGGGTGGTTAGATTGTGGCACCAACGTTGATGTAGGAGTAACTTGATAGGAATTACAAAATTCTCTCTCACCTTGTGTGGAAACTTTGCCTTTCTTTATGAACCACTCCAAGGAAATATTGAAGTTAGGCAACACGAAAAAACTTACCTGTCTTTGGCTGGAAAGTAGCTTCTGATGTTTGGGTTATGATCACCAAAAATGGGCAAACCTGACCTGGTCAACAGTTTATCCAGCCCATATATTTTCTTGAAATTTCTTTTCTTTCTATAGTTTTTTTATTACTCTGACTTGCAATTCAATAGTTTATGCAACTCCATTGTTCCCTTTTCTGGGGCTTGTAAACAAATGGTTTACCAGAACTGAGGATTGGACATCTAAAAATTGAGGTTGAATGGATTTCCCTTGCTCAGTTTTTTTTTTGTGTGGGTGTCCGTACATATCTAGGAGTCACATTTCTTTTCTTTCGAATTATAGGATAGAGTATACAAATAAAAAGCAAACAAAATTTTGGACACAGGTAACTGGGTGTCCTCATAAAATTAAATTTCTCTAGATATTTAAAAGACAATCATTTTTAGTCTTTTAATTGAAATATATTTAATTGTAAATCCATAACCAATTGAATTGATATAGGCAATACTTCATTTAAAACTCATGTCAAGTGTAAAAATGTTACATAAAAATTCAAAATCATTTTAAATATGATGCTGAATACTAAAAGGCGACAAAAGAAATTCTTTTTTGATTTAAAGGATTCAAGAAGGATCTTATATCTTCTCTTGTCCGTCAGGCACAAGTACTTTCTCTAAAACTAAGAGTGCTAGCAAAATAGATTCTAGCATATAAGGAACTGCTCCAATCTTAGGAGCTGCCTAGGTAGGGCCACCTTTATTCTTTAGTGTGTGGTTTGATGTCTTTCTGGATTTTTCTGTGCTAGTATTTATTGTTAGATGTTGCATGCTAAAATATGAAAAACTTTTGGTGTGCCGTGTTTCTAGAAAATTTATTGGTTACATGTTTTGTTGGATAAAATGATGGTTGATGTTTCTACTAGTTCTCCTCACTCGTTCACCTACTCAATAATCTAAGTATACATATAATAAATGCATAACTCTTTACTGGTTAACCGATTCTGCATGTATTAGATTGTTGAAAATGGCTTCGCAACATTAGCATTGGCAGCCCAATGTTGGGAAGACTCCACACCTGAAGAATCTAAAGAAAACGAATCATATGATACATGGGTGTCCCACCGAACAACTATTGCAAAAGCCTTCTCTGATATCCTGCAACAAGCTTGGTTAAGACCATTCCGGCCCATGGTTAGTCTTACATGTCACTCTTTTACCTGTAGCACACTCTGAAAACGATGTGATTATTGCACATTCTTTGGTGGCTGAGAATATATTAGATGTATTAGATAAGACAAAAGAATTCTCACAAGGAAAACTGAGCACATCATGTGAAGATAGAGTGGTGAGAACCCACACAGGTGTTCAAATCTTGCAATGAAATGGAAATGATATTTTGCATAGCAGTTTGGGTCTATGTACTCTATACAATTCTCTTCTCCCATAGTTCACTTTTATCAGGGTTCAGCAATTTTCTATTCATACTTTTTAGATGACCCAACACATTTTACTCCAATGTATAAAAACCTGTCTTTTTCACAAATCTAATCAATTTATTGTACACCCAGACATATTGCAGTTAGCAATTTGATATGCGTGGCTTATAAGGAAGGCTCATGTTTATGTTGTTCCTCTGCTTTGTGAATGAACAGGAAGGTGAGGCTGCTCTTTCAACATCTTATGCATCGTGCGTGGATGATTCCTCCATGTTGCTCAGAGTCACAATGCAACATATTTCTGAAAGCAATGTTATCCTACGGCTAAAAATCTCAGAGTTGCTAGTAGCTTGGTCTAATCTAATTGCTGATTGGCATGCGTGGGACGAGATGGAGGATTTATCAATCTTTAAGTGTATCAAGGAAGCTGTTAGTCTTAACCAGAAATTTCCTTTGAATAATTTCATTGTGGGACAACTACCACGCCCTCCAGCTCCTCCTGTGCGACAACCTTCAGTAATTGAAGGAATTGGTCATTTTGTCACCGAGGCATTTTCACAGTATCCAGCCGTTGTCTGGAGGGCTTCATCATGTGTCCATATGCTATTACATGTCACAAGTTACTCGTCGTCTGAAGAGGAAGATGTTAAGCAGTCGCTGGCTCTGTCGTTCACTCACGCGGCATTTTCTCGTTTCATAGAAACTAAAAGCCAGCCTTGTTCATTGTGGAAACCATTGTTGCTTGGAATATCATCATGCTATTTACACTTCCCCAATGCTGTTGAGAAGATTTTAAAGACAATTGAACGTGATGGCTTCACTGTCTGGGTATCTAACATGGCATTCATCTTGACTGACAAATTTGAACACAAATTGTCAACGGAATCTGAGATTAAGTTAACTGGTTAGTCTTTACATGTTTAACCTTGTCAGTTCTATACAAGCATTATTGATGTTTGTCAAAACCTGGAGAATGTACTCGGTGCCTACAAGGTTCTAACCGTAAATGTTACCCCAGGAGTCTGTTCACTGTGTCTGTGTACTGAATCCAGTAAACATCCACATTATTCATTTCATCTCCATATGGACTAGTCTATAAATTGGTGGAGATATTTCATGATAATAACGTGATCATATATGGCTTTATAATGGTTTTCAGGGATGACATTGGCAAAGGTAATTGAGCATCTGCTAACCGAAGGAAAGCATGGGAGTGGTTTACTGCAGGACTGCTTTAATTCTCTGATGGAGGCATCCAGAAGGGTGAAAGAAATGCAGGAGGAAGAGGAGGAAGAAGACGAAGTGGATGATGAAGATGAGGACTCCGAGGATGATGAGGAAGAGGTTAAGGACCAAATTCCTTACCACTCGAACTATTTGTTTGGAAATGTTAGCTTGGCCTTGATCTCTGAAAGTTGCCGGGGGTTAGAAAATAAAATGTTTCTCCCTGCGGATATTTATTTATCCTTGAGTATTTTCTTTGTGATGCTATTCATGCACCATGCTGTTTGTCCAATGATCTTAACTACTTTGCCAACTACCAAGTAAACTGAAGCATAACTTTGTTATTATTTTTTGTTACAACGCTAGGATTCCGAGGAGGATGAAATTGAAGAAACTGAAGAAGAATTCCTTGAAAGGTGTGCAAAAGTTGCTACTGCATTGGAAGACAGGACTGTAGTTGAAGAAGGCGATTTGGAAGATCATGAGCTAGTTATTGAACTGGGTATTGATTGTCAATGCTCTTCCATAAGCTTTATTTATCATTTCATTGAATAATCTAATTAGTAGTAGTTAATCCCGGGTGCCTGGTGGGAAGTTTCTCCTATACGACTTTTAACCAACATATTCCTGCTTGGTATTTCTCAAGTCATACTCACTTGGCTTTCCCCATATCAGTATCTGTATCAATTTGGAGGCAAAATCTACACTAGATCTGACTATTATTACTATATTTGATTATGTTGAGCTGTTCAGACTCAGATGACATGGTTCATGTTGGTCTATAGGTGCTATTGAAGAGGTTGATCTGCAAAGTATTGTTCTCTCGTTGATCCAGAGGTACCACGATACTCTTGTGCAAGGACAGTGGCTTCCACCCCAACTGGTTTCAAGCTTCGTCAGCACATTTCCTGAATTTACCATGTACTTCCAACAACTAAAGCACTAGCCTTTGTTATGTTCCGGCTGGTGAAGGAAGTTCTGAAATAGCTACTATATAATTTGAAGTCGTTAAAGATGATTTTTCCTGTGAGGGTTGTCAGTTATAAACTAATCTTTGTTTAAGCTTCATGTTTATTTTGTAAAATGTACTACTTCCAGTTATTCACGTAAGTCATAACTATAAAAAAGTTTAAAATGCCATTACTTTTTTTTTTTTTTCCTTGATTGCTAAATTATTATTAAGGAAAAAACAAAACAAAATTTGAACCTAGATTACAATATAGGTTGTCATTTGTCAAGTTTTATATCTCAACTCAGGGTCCCAAAATTTTGGACTCGACACTGTTGTATGGCTTTATATATTTTATTAAGAAGAAGGCCAATCGAATGAAATATACTACAGACAGTAGGCAAATGAAGGTTATCTATTTATATGTTGATAGTTAATTTTGTCTATTTTCTTGAGCTATATTAGTTATCATATGTCTTCGAGAGTTTTGGAACAAATGAATATCATTGTAGTCGAAACTTATGGCCAATGTCAAGTTCATTCTACAATGTCTAAAGTTCGTTATAATTGAATGGCTACAGCTGACCCCTAAAAATAGGATTTACTAAATTTAAGTGTAATTATTTTATGGTTGAAACTTATCCTCCCAGAGTTTAGTACACAATATATGTAGAAACAACATACTGACATTTGGAAATACTCTTCTAGAGACAAATTCATTTTTCTTTGCTGGCAGAGCAAGAACAAGCAGAGGCTTTCAGGTAACGTCTTACTTTGTTCAATCAAATCAAATGTATTCAACATTTGAATTTCCGTCCAACTGCCATGACATGATTTAGGATTTGTTATTGTTTATCGATTGTCTGTATGTTTTTAACTTGCCATGATTTTATGTCAAGATCCATTCTATGACTTTCTTGTGTGTTTCCAGGAATCTGAACAAGAAACCAGCCGATAATAGTTTTATCACAGTCCAGAAATGGTTGAGGCTGGACTTTCCACGGCAGAGAAAACTGAGTTCACCGATTGCTGGAAGACAGCATGGAAAACACCTTACATTATGCGGTTAGCCCTCTCTGCAGGCATTGGAGGCCTCCTCTTTGGATATGACACCGGTACCATATGTCTTTCCTTTTTTATCTTCTTATTTTAGGCTGTTTGTTTAAGCTAAAAAGTGCTATGCTCTATATATAATGAATCTTTCCCCACAATTTGTGGGATGCAGGTGTTATTTCTGGTGCCCTTTTGTATATACGTGAGGATTTTGATGACGTAGAGAAAAAGACATGGCTACAGGTATATATTCCAACCACTTTTAAAGTAGTAATGGTACAAATACTGGTCATGCATAAGCTGGCTACTTAAACGCGCTGCTTTGTATATTGTAGGAGACCATTGTGAGCATGGCTGTTGCAGGAGCTATAATTGGCGCTGCAGTAGGCGGATTTATTAATGACAAGTTCGGGCGAAAAATTTCAATTATGGTGGCTGATGTTCTTTTCCTCGTTGGAGCTGTAATAATGGGAACAGCTCCAGTACCTTGGGTGATCATTCTTGGAAGGATATTTGTGGGATTGGGAGTTGGAATGGCTTCCATGACTTCCCCCCTATATATATCAGAATCTTCACCTCATAAAATAAGAGGAGCACTTGTCAGTACAAATGGATTTCTCATCACTGGAGGACAATTTCTTTCATATCTTATCAATCTAGCTTTCATACATGTAAAAATTCTGCAATTTTATTTATTCTTCCCACATAGTTTCACAAGGAAAAATCGTCTAAAGTGCCATATCTGTTTCAGGTCCCCGGAACATGGCGTTGGATGCTTGGAGTGGCTGGTGTTCCAGCATTTATTCAATTTTTTCTGATGATGTCACTCCCAGAGTCGCCAAGATGGCTTTTCAGAAACGTATGTCCATACTGTCCATCTTATTATAGTGTTACTTCCATCTTATTATAGTGTTACTTGGACATATGAAAATGAATTTGGTAATGATTATTTGTGTTGTGTGGATCAGGGTAAAGAGGAAGAGGCAAGGGCAATCATACAAAAAATATATCCAGCTGAGGAAGTTGACGGGGAGGTGGAAGCCTTAAGATCATCACTCGATCAAGAGAGGGCCATGGAAAATTCAATCGGGGAAGGCAACATGTTTCACAAAGTAAAAATGGCGTGGGGTAATAAAGTAGTTCGTAGGGGACTATACGCTGGTATTACAGTTCAGGTAGCTCAGCAGTTTGTGGGTATAAACACTGTCATGTACTATAGTCCAACCATAATACAA
>CAVNYN010262471.1:0-26648 GCA_963692815.1 Nyctanthes arbor-tristis
CAGACTAAATTTTCACTGGTTCCACTAACTCTGGTTCAAGTTCCGGACTCCTCTTTCCCTGAACTTCTGCATCCCTAGCATCATTAGGGTTTTCTCTGGCAATTGAGTGTAAAATCTCCTGTATGTTGGGAATCGCTTTTTGATTATCAGCTTGAATCTCCTCCAGATGAGGAATTTCTGGTTGTTCTTGAGGAAGTTCGCCTTCTGGAACTGGTATTTCCTTTGCAATCACTGGAATTGGATTTTCTTCCTCAACAATTAGATTTTCCGGTAGATTAGGGTTTTCTAGTTCCGGTGGAGGCTATTGAACCTGTTCAACTGGTGGAATCATGACTTCCGCCGGTGGATTCTGGTCTTCTTAAGGCGGGACATACAACACCATAGCCGTGAGTGGATCGAGTGTGTATGGGTTTTCTGCGATCGGAACTTGCGTAATCGGAGTAAGATTTGGCTCGAGTGGTGACGCTTTCTCGGGAATAGGTTCTGGTAACACGACTCGCGATGGAGATAGATTTTGTACTGGCGCTCGAGAGGTTCCTGCGTCTGTTCTAGATTTCTTAGAAATTCTGCTACTGTGTTGAACACCACTGGTAGATTTTCCTTTGTCGGCCATGTTTTTCTAAGAAAAATCTTGAAATCAAAACACACAAAAAACTTCGAAGAATATTGGGAGCAGTTAGGAAATTTTTGGAGAGAAAGAGAGAAAGTTCGAGTCAGTTATGGAATGTATGAAAAAGAGGGAAGTTTGACAAATAAGAGGGAAACCGAACTGTTTCAGAAAGTTGGTTTTAAAAATTTGCCCATTAGAAATTTTAAGAGCGGTTTTACCTGTAATCGCCACGAAGTATGAGCTTAGCCAGATGCGTCCTGCTTGATTTGTCGACTAAACAATGAAATGCATCTGGGCTAATGCACACAGGCAAACATATGCAAATGTAATGAACCAATATTAATTTAATTAACAGTACTGAATACTTTCCAAAATACCTTTTGAAATTCACACCATGAAATATTCAATCAACTGAACTGTTCTCAATGGAAGGAATTTATGTCTTTTTGAATTACTCTTTTTCATGGTCAATCCTGACTCCACTTTACACCTTATGAGAACCTGACTTATTGAGACTTATGAGTGATGCACAAGAAGACCGATCATCATCTAAACAACTTATAAAAAGAATACAACTTTCAAGTCCTCGGCTTGCTCGACTTTTTCTATAGTTTTGAGCATTATCTTTTAAGGGTAAAAGTAGCTGCACGCACTCAAAGACTTGATTGACTGGTAGCTTTTGCCCTTACAAACTCTGCCCTTTAGACATTATTAGTCGTATGTAGTGTCGAAGAGTGTAGATACTGACCATATGTCTACATCAACATTTTGACTCTCAATCAGAATACCTCTTGTAGTGAAAAGCAAGCAGGATGTTTCCGGTCTTTTTTATGCAGTTTATCTTTATGGAATTAGGAGAACAAGTTTTGACTGATCTTTTCAGGATGCATCCTCCTCTGGGTATCTCAGTGATATCCTGCACATATGCAAAGTGATTTGATTAATATGATCATGAATGACACACAAATCACACAACTGGATGAAACATAAAAACATTTTTTTTAAATATGCATTCACAATGCAATGCAATTCTTCTTTTCATGATGTTGAGCCTATTTAGGCTATATGCAAATGCCAATCTATTTTCTTAGGCCTTTAAACCTAGATGCATCTAATGCTTTAGTAAACAGATCTGCAAGCTGATATTCTATCTGAACATACTCCATGGTAATTACTTTCTGTTCAACCAACTTCCTGATAAAATGATGTCTTATATCAATTTGCTTAATTCTCGAGTGTTGAACAGGATTTTTGGAAATGTTTAAGGCACTTGTATTATCACGTAAGACAGTAGCCTGATCTTGGGAAATTCCATAGTCCTCCAACATTTGTTTTATCCATAGAAGTTGTGTACAACAACTTCCTACAGCTATGTATTCTTCTTCTGCTCTGGAGAGAGAGATAGAATTTTGCTTTTTGCTCATCCAGGCAACTAGGTTGTTTCCCATGTAAAAACATCCTCCTGAAGTACTCTTTCTGTCATCAACATTCCCAACTCAATCTGCATCTGAGTATCCAGCAAGATTAGCATTGGTATCCTTAGAAAACCATATGCCATACTCTGTTGTTCCACTGACATATCTGATAATCCTTTTGACCGCAGCCAGATGCGTCTCTCTTGGCTTCGACTGAGATCTAGCACACATACCTACGCTGAAGGATATGTCTGGCCTGCTTGTTGTCAGATAGAGTAAACTCCCAATCATGCTACGATATAAAGTAGAATCAATCTCTTTTGCATGATCATCATTTGACAATTTCAGATTGGTAGCCATTGGAGTTCTCATCGGTTTAGATTCTTCCAAGCCAAACTTCTTTAGCAAATTTCTAGCATACTTTGTATGAGAGATAAAGATGCCAGATGTGTCGCGCTTAACCTGTAATCCAGAAAGAATGTAAGTTTACCAACCATACTCATCTCAAATTCTGTTTGCATTGTCTTGACAAATTCTTTTGTCCTGGCTTTTGAGGTTGATCCAAACACAATGTCATCTACATATATCTGAGCAACAATGATTCATTTCTTCAATGGCTTGATGAATAAGGTCTTGTCAGTACCTCCTCTATTGCAGCCTTGTTTAATAAGAAAGGTGGTGAGTCTTTCATACCAAGCTCTGGGAGCTTGTTTTAAGCCATACAAAGCTTTCCTCAACCTATATACATGTTCAGGATACTGTGGATCAGTGAATCCTAGTGGTTGCTCAACATATGCTTCGTCATTCAGAATGCCATTAAGAAATGCACTCTTCACATCCATTTGATATAGCTTGAAATCCACATGACATGCTACTGCAAGTAGTATTCTGATTGACTTAAGTTTGGCTACTGGTGCAAATGTTTCATCAAAGTCTATCCCTTCCATCTAGGTATAGCCTTGAGCCATAAGTCTTGCTTTGTTCTTGATGATTTTACCTTGCTCATCTGACTTGTTTTTGAAGACCCACTTTGTTCCAATAACATTGCCATCAGAGGGTCTTGGCACTAGTTCCCAAACTTGATTCCTTTCAAACTGATTCAATTCCTCTTGAATTGTTTGAACTCAATTGTCATCTTGCAAAGCTTCCTTCACATTTTTAGGTTCAACCATAGAGATATAGCACATGTGACCAAATTCTTATTGAAATCTTTTTCTGGTCACCATCCTTTCCTTTCTGGATAGGATGTTGTCAACTGGATGTGCCTTCTGAATTCTGGTAGAAGGTTGTCGTCTAGATTCTGGTTCTAGTTTAGGTTCTGATTCATATTTAGATTATGCAATTTGGCCATTCTGTCCTTGGCGGGATGTATCTCGCTCAAGGTTTTGCTTGTCCTGATGTGGTTGACTAAGACTGGACGTGTCCTGCTTTAGTTATGTCAGTCTGGTTCTGTATTGAGATGACTTCTTGATTTTCAATTTCAGGTTCCTATGAATAAACAGAGTAGTCAGCAGTATCATTGACTTTAACATTCATAGACTCAACAATATTCCGAGTTCTCATATTATAAATTCTATAAGCCCTAGAATTCTCAGAATAATCAACAAAGACTCTTTCATCAGATTTGGCATCAAAGTTTCCTAAATAATCCTTGTCATTCAAAATATAACATTTACTACCAAAAACATGAAAATAGCTCAATCTAGGTTTTCTGCCTTTCCAAATTTCACATGGAGTCTGATTAGTTCCAGGCCTAAGTGTTACTCTATTAATGGTGTGACATGTAGTATTAATAGCTTCAGCCCATAACTTAACAGGTAATTTTTTGCTATTAAGCATAACTCTAGCCATTTCCTGCAAGTTCCTGTTTTTTCTTTCAACTACACCATTCTATTCAGGGTTTCTAGGTACAGAAAATTCATGCATAACACCATATTTCTCACAAAAATCAGAAAAACTAGAATTATCAAATTCTTTGTTATGATCACTTCTGATTCTCTTGATGGTAACACCTTTATCCGATTTTTCATTAGAGAGTTTCTGAAACAAAACACAAAATCTGTCAAATGTATCAGATTTTTCTCTAATCAAATTAACCATGTAGATCTAGAGAAATCATCAACACAGACATAAATGTACATTTTTCCACCAATGCTTTCAGTTTGAACGGGACCCATAAGATCCATATGATTCAGTTCAAGTATACCTGAGGTGAATAGGTGCTGACCTACCTTGTGTGAATTTTTGGTTTGCTTACCTTTCTGTCATGGTTCACACATAGTTTCAGGAATCGATTTTAATTCTGGAATGCCCCTAACAGCTCCACTCTTGGTCAATTTGAGTAGATTTTGATAGTTTATGTGACCCAATCTCTTGTGCCAAAGCTCTACAGGGTTAGTACTAGCAACTTTGCAAGTCAGTTTTGGATTCAAAATATAGCACTTGTCACTAGACCTAACACCTTTAAGTAAAGTTTCTCCAAGCAAATTTGTACTTGGATCAAGGTAAAAAACTTTACACTCAGTTTTGGAAAATAACACTCTAAGATTATCATCACACAATTGACCAACACTCAACATATTTGCTTTTAAACCAGTAACAAATAGAACATATTTTAGAGTGGGTAAGCCTTCAATGCAAATATTTCCAGATCCCTCAATTTGACCTTGTTGTCCATCTTCAAACGTAACCAAACCTGTTTCATCTCTGTGAAAATTGGACAGCAACTCCAAAACACCTGTCATATGCCTAGAACATTCACTATCAAAGTACCAAGTGTTAGGGATTAGAGCACTTAAAGAAAGTTTCACAATATAACTCTTGTACTCACCCTTTTTCACCCAAAGCTGCTTCACCTTACCTTTTGTTTCAGGTATTTTGACTTTATGCGTGTTGATCAAGTTAATGTATTTTTGACAAGTAAAAACATCATAACCAAATTCACCACAAAAGTTACAATCTACCTGTCTGACCTTACCATATACTTTGGAGTTCTATACTAGTCTGACTGTAGGAGGCTGATTTCTAGTATTTTGCTGTTGCTGTTTTAGTGGTCTGTTCTTCTGGGCAGTTTTGCACGAAGAGGGTCCAGACGTATCCTACTTGGGTCCAGAATTCTGTTTTTGTCCTGCAGGTTCTGTTTAGAAATTTTCCCCTAATTCTTTTACAAAAATTGTTTGCTGGACAACTTTGCCTTTTCTATTGTATCCTAGTCCAGATGTGTCCCACCTTTATGCTGTTTGGCTTTCAAGAACTTTCTAAATTGCTTGGTAAGGAGTGCGATGCTTTCTTCGTCATCAGATTCTTCCTCACTTTCAGAATCCTCCACCTTGCTCTTGAAAGCAATTCCAGGTTTCTTTTCCTTTTTCCTTATAGACATATTCAGCTCGTATGTTAACAAGGATCCCACAAGCTCATCCACACGCATCTCGTCCAGGTTCTTACTTTCTTCAACGGTTGTGACCTTCATCTGGAACCTGTCTAGAAGAGATCATAGAATCTTTTTGACTATCTTTCGATCAGAATACATTTTGCCTAGAGCTTGTGCCTGATTGGTGATCTCATGCAATCGTGCATAGTAGTCCATGAATTTCTCATTATCCTTCATTGTGATTTGCTCAAACTCAAGGGTAAGCAATTGGAGTCTTGAGGTCTTGACTGCATTGGTTCCTTCATTAGCAATTTGAAGAGCGTTCCACGCTTCCTTAGCAGTCCTGCAATTTGTAACAAGCTCAAATTGACTTTGATCTATAAAGGAAAAAATAGCATTTAAAGCTTTAGAATTCCATCCACATGTAGTATTTTCTTCAGCAGTATATTGAGTTTCAGGCTTAACAGTAACAGCACCATCTTCAGCTATAACTGTGGGTGCTATGTAACTAGTATGAATAGATGTCCAAGCCCTATTATCAATTGACTGCATATAAATTTGCATGCAAACTTTACAATATGCATAGTTAGATCCTTCTAGAATAGGTGGTTTAACAGAAGATGTATCCATGTCTAGATGAACCTGATCTCACTACTAACTTAATTGAACCCGCTCTGATATCAACCGTAAATTCGTGGTTATCTAGACTCTAGTCAGGAAGTATTCTTCCTAGCTACGTTTTCTGTGTAAAGTGTAACGTGACCTAGATGTGTCTAGCTTCGGTATGAATACAGAATTAAACAACACCAGAATGATTACGCAGAAACCCAATTGGGAAAAACTGCGGGCACCCTTGTCACGGGACAAACAAATCCACTAATTAAGATGTGAGGTTAGTACAGAGAAAGAATAAAACGTGCTGTCACAATAGACACTAAATAATCAAAAGGTAAACTTATAAAAGACTCCGTCTTTACGCCTTTTGACAATGAGCCAACTCCCGTTGCTCCTTCTTTCTCCCGCAGATCGGAAGAGCACACGTCCATCAAGCTCCTAGAGATCTCCCGAACTCATCTTGGGATGACTTGACCTCCTAAACTACTTTCAACCTCCGTGGATATGTCCCTCGCACCAATGTGGTCGCCTACCACGTACTTGAAGGGTTGCCAAACACAAACACTGTTGAACTATGAAGTTCAGATTGCAAGACAAAGTCTCACGGTAAAACGGCAGTGTTTGATTTTCTCTTTTTGCAGTCAAGAACTTTAGAATAATGTACAGATTAATTTCTTGCTTCAAACTTGGCTCTTGCTCGCATTGCTCGCATGTCTAAACCTACAAAAGAGAATATACATATATAGGCACGTCTTCGAGTTGTTGTGAAAAACAAGTCTCCGATGTTACCATACACATGTAGGAGAATAAGGAAAGTTAGAATAGATAATTACCATAAGCTCAAACTTGCCTAATTCTAGTTGGACTCTACATGCGCCTAAATAAGAGTTCTAGTTAAACATGGTAATCCTAATTTAACTAGGAAACATTAAGACCTTGCATGTATAGAATTCTTGTGCCTTAAGATAAGAACATACGCCACAACTTAACTTTCGGCTCAAGACAACTTAAATTGCATGCTAAAAATAATATCACACGTGAAAGAATATCATGCAATAAATCATGACAAATTAAAACAATGTTTGACAATTTAGACAAAAATTAGTAATGCCAAGATGTAGGACTTTTTGTACTAACAATATGGACTATTTCACTGGGGGAATCCATATCCAAACAACATAGTGCTATTAAAGGAAGACCACCAATGATCTAACAATTATGCAACAAATAAGTGTCATTTATTTAAATAAATGATATATCATGTGAGATTTTCAACATTTCCTGGACATTCATTGTGCTAAGTACATATGTCTCAAAGCCTAACAAGATGCTCTTTCTCATACATGAATTCATTCCCTTCAATAGATGTTGCTCCATTTAGGATATGATTATAATTGGGAATCACCGGCGAATTATTTAATGTTAAGTTCCTACTTTTATAATCTGTTGTAAATACTAGACAAATATTTTATTGTTGATCCTGGTCATAACACACGACTGGAATTGCATGGGTTGAAGCCAGAGAATTTGTGCTGTCTTCGGGAGTTCAAATTGGTATAGGCCTTGTCCCCCTATAGACGCAAGGTAAGCTACAAAGTAAGCAACCTTTCAACCACTTATTTGCAGCCTTACCGTAAGCCAAGCTAGGGTTGTGAATACTATAAAAACTCAGTTTGGAAAAAAAGTAGCTACCCCATTGTAAAACCAGTGGCTTAACTTTTTGTTTCTAGAGCTTTGCCTTGATAGTGTAATCATGTGTGATGACAGATTAAGGCTGTTTTTCTCCACAGTTCTGCTGCTATAGTTGCACTCGGCACTGGTTTGCTTGGGCATCATGCAGTTTCAAAGTTTGTCTATATTTCTAATTTTTCCACAAATGTGTGCAGCTAGATTTCCATTAGGAAATACATAAGGAAGAGAGGATTCAAGCCCATGTCTCTCAAAGGAGTAGACTTAGGTATCTCAAAGTTGTATTAGACAAATTTGACGACCAACGAAAAGATCTACAATCCCTCCAGTTTTTCACATAACTAATTTCTCTGCTCATATCACAGATAATAAGGACAAAAAAGGAAGGCGAAGACTAGTTCAGGATCAATGGCACATTCATGCATTTTGGGTTACAAGAATACAAGGCCGTTACTGGTTTGTTCTGTGGCCCGTACCCCCTCAAACAATATAGACCCACTTGTCTCAAAGGCAAGACTGAAGAATAAGTATTTCAAAAGGTATGGACTGAGTCTCATGTACTGAGCTAGAGAAGGTATTCTTGTCAAATACTCCAACACGGTCCGACAAATACAAGTTGGGTTTGGACCTCATCATAGATGGAGTATTCATGGGAAGAGATAAAAATATCGGCATTGATTTCAAGATCCTTGCACTTGTTGACAACCTTGAAATGTTTTCATCATATCCATGGGGGAGGAAAGCTTACCTAAGCTTGCTAAAGTCACTAAACAGACACTGGGGCAAAGTTGTGAGAACTGCTAGGCTGGTAGGTTCGAAAGAGATATCCTACACCTGTACGGGTTCCTAATGGCATTATAGATACACCACAACACTTCTGTTGATACATAGCATACAAAGAATTAAATTTATTTAGTATAGCTTTGTTTGGTATGGTTGCCATACAAATTTTTTTCATGTTACAATAACAGTAACAGTATAGCATTCTTCAACTGCTTCCTTTAATATTCACTTCAGTTCGTCATAATGTTGTTGCATATGATGATGTTAAAACTCCTTCACGCGGCATAAAACATTTTTACAATGCTCATATAAGGTTTTATAGTGGCATTTTGACAAGTGCTTTTTGACTATTTTCATTGTTTTGAGTTGTGCTGTAGGAACAAAAAGGGACAAAAAAACTTAAAACAAAACTGACACATGGCAACATCCTATTTTCCAACACATCACATCACCTTTTCATCAATTTCAATTACATGAGCCACTTGTCATTTTTGTTACCCTCTTTGTCCTTTTTTTATCCATTTAGAATTATTCATTTTCATAACATTCATTCATATGCTGTTATATTCAACGTCATTATGTTGTGCAGTTGCGTGAGATACGTTCCTTTGGCATGTTACATGATAGGTGTTTAATTGTATTGTTTAAACCCCCTATATATGTTGTTAATTATGTGATAATATGTTTAAAAGTTCGTATTTATGTTTAATTTGATAAATTGTTGGTTAAATTCGAGAGGAAGTCAAAATGGACGATTTTGGAACAATTTTGCATGAATTATGAAGTATGAGGACCAAAACGAACAAATTGAAAGTCAAAGGACAGAAAGAGTGTATGCAGGAAGACATGCGGCCGTATGGCCTATCCATGCCGTCGCATGGTTGGACAGATTTCCAGCAGCGTATGCATGCGGCCATTGTGTGGCCTCATATGCGGCCACATGATGGGGACAAAATTCACGGCAAATGACCCATGCGATCGCATGGTTCTCTTATGCGGCAGCATGGGTGGGTTTTCGAGAATTTTTGCGATTTTCCTGTTTTAGTTAGAACACTCTTCAGGGAAAACTTAGGGCACGAATTTTGCCTCTTTTCTTAGGTCTTTTAGACCTTATAAAATGGGGTCTAACCCAGTATTAAAGAGGAGGAGGGACATAATACAAAAAACACCATAGAAAAGGGAGAGAAAAACACAAGACATTTGGAGGCTTGGAATCAAGTTTGAGATTCAAGAAGGAGAAGCTTGGTGCAAGAGTTCTTCGTCTTATTCAAAGGCTAGTTATCCGGGTTATGCGCTTTATTTTATTTGCTTTTTTCATTCATGATGTGTAATTGATTTTAAGTAAGGACGAACGATGTAACCTAGTTGGGACCATGATCATGTTTTTCATGCTGAATTTATACGATTAATTCTTATGTTAAATTCTTATTAATATATTATTTTGTCTTCATCTATGTGGCCACTGGATGAATAAGTGTATGGACTTTTGTTGAACACGAGAGAGGAATATTCAAGTTAGCTTATGCAATAAGAATCATTAATTTAGACAAGACAAAGAGATTTGCTTGTGGTTAGTGCGATCACGTAGGGTGAATTTCGAGGAGGCTTACATGAATCTCTTGTTGATTAATGCACTTAAGAGGGTTATTAACGCTCTCACTTAGAGATTGGTAAGGGGGCCTAATTTTGTAGGATTAGCTAGCTTCGAGAGGAGTAGTTAGTTAATTTCGTGAGATTCGATCGGTACCATGGATTAGTTGTCGTTAGACTAGGTGGTCCAACTATGGTAAAATCGCGAGTCCTAACTCATATCCATCATATATTTCCCTCTATATCTTTGTATATATTTTGTTTTCTTAATTTTATTTATTTGTTTATTTATTCTCTTTTCCAAAATACAAAATATTTGATCATTCAAATAAAGTAAGAATTAATAATTTCAGTATTCAATCCTATCCTTGTAGGAACGATAACTCGGACTCATTGTCCACTGTATTACTTATTTGACCCGTACACTTACGGATTCCACAAACACATTTTACACGAATAGTACAACAGCATCAGTGAAATGACATCACTGTGGTGCTATTAAAGTACCCTGCAATGCTTACAATGACATGCCTTTCATTTTCATACATATGTTATTTTCATAGAGTATATCTTTAACCACTTACTAAAATCGTATTGTCAACATGCAGAATCTGGTTAATCTTCAATCGAACTAGTAATACCAACTTAATCCAAAGAAGGAGATACTGATCAAACAACATAGGAAAAAGTCTTTAATTGTTTCAGAGTATGTATGGAGCGCAACATGTTCCCCAATTGAGTAGAAATGCTTCATCCACATATATCAATTCAAATATAGACATCCATCAAAACATTCTGGAATCACGTTTGAAAATTGAAAAACACGTCACACTACTAAAATTGAGATTATTAGGGACATCAACAAAATGCCCCAACTAACATAGTATAATTAAGGGTAGAAAACTAAGTTAAAAGGCCTCTAGAAGAAGGAGAGTCAAATTAGCAAGTACCCCCTGTAATTAGCGCCCCTAATAACAAATTGGGGCAGATTGATTGCTACAAATGCCTTTATATATGTGTACTGACGTAGGATTTCTATTCTATTGGAGGTGCTTTTCACATGTCCCTAGTGAATTTAATCAAGAGAAGCACTTTTTAAATGCCCCATCGTCAATTTAAACGATAAACGGTAATTTACAACTAGCGTCCCCAACCTTTCCACTTTGTTGAGATTACATCCCCAACCATTAATTTTCATTCTGGGGGGTCCTCAACCTTTCAAAATCATTACGCCTAATGTCCCTCGGACTGAAACCGTTAATTCTTCTGTTAATTTTGGGGGTATTTTGGTAAAATACACAAAAAATTAATTATTTTAATATTTTAAAAAATTTAAAAAAAGGGGGGAGGGACCCCCTATCCCCCACCAAGGCTGCCGAAAATGGCAGCACCTTGGCTGCCATTTTAGGCAGCACAGGAGGAGACTCTCTGCCAGCCAAAAGGGGGGGGGTCTCCCCCCATTTTTTGCTGGAAATGGCCAACTATTGCAGGCCAAAAAAGGGGGGGAGGCTCCCCCCATTTTAGCTGCCAGAAAGAAGGGATCTCCTTCCTGTGCTGTCGGAATTGGCAGCACCTTTAGCTGCCATTTTCAGCAGCCTTGGTGTGGGTAGGGGGTCCCCTTTTTTTTTTAAATTTTTAAAACATTAAAATAATTAATTTTTTGTTAATTTACCAAAATACCCTCAAAATTAACGGAAGAATTAACGGTTTCTTTTCAAGGGACCTTAAGTGTAACGATTTTGAAAGGTTGACGACCCCCAGAACGAAAATTAAAGGTTGGTGACATAATCTCAACAAACTGGAAAGGCTGGGGATGCTAGCTGTAAATTACCCAACGATAAATTAGTACCAATTATAGAGACACATCTATGTACCTATAATAATTCCAAATTTGACTAAACAAATAAAAATAACATGCATAAATGTAATTCATTAATATTCTACTATTGAACTTAATTTTTTAAAAATAACAAACAGGACTATATAAAACTTCTAAAATAAGTCCATTTCATTCTATATATTGCATTTAACAATTCCTTGAAAGCAAATAGAAAAGGACAAAAAAATACTCTACAAAAGTTACATTGGAAGAACCAAGGGGATTAATCAAATCAATTTATTTCTTCCTTCATTCTGGAGGTACAATCTTTTGAATATCTGATCTTTCTCACTGTGCATTCTTGACAATTATACACAAGGATGTTGTCTTTAATTGCTCAGTTGTGGCGACCTTAAACTATTGATCAATAAAAAACTTCATACTCTGCATTGTACTATGTGTAAATGATGTGGTAGTGATAATCTAAATACAAACAAGAACTTAGTTATTGAAAGATTAAATCATTGCATACTTATAACACGGTGTTTTATTCCGATCTCATGTCTCCAGGTTTGGGCCTACGAGGCCATACCTTAAATTGGGGCAAGGTTTGCGGAGAAGGTAAGCAACGGATTTCCCAGAATACTTCAATGAAAAGCAACAAAACAACCCCAAGAGTAGGCCTACATTGAGTCCATAACTCAAAATGAGGTATTTTTCTCGCTCAACTTATACTTCATGTGTTTTTCCTATTGAAAAAACTAGGGGCCTTTTTGTTGATGTTGTCTAATGTTATATGGTCTGTCCCACAGCTCCATCATGGTAGCCCTCTTCCAAACAGAACAAGAGGCTCTTAACCCCTACATGGAAACCATGGAGCCTTTCAATGACAAAGTTGAACCTGACCTAGAGAAACTTGCAAGGGACTTGATGGATCTATAGATTGCAACTATTGCACAAGTTTCCTCGAATCCACTGAGAATATAATAGCTACTAACAATACCAGTAACACCGAGGAGACACCGGAGTCTATAGTTCCTAATTCTAAGGATTCATGTTATAATAGAAGACAGGATTTGGGTGCTCATGGAAGCGATGATGAGAACCAAACTATTACTGCTATGCATAAGAAGTCTCGAAGAACAGCGTCATGGGCCAACATGAATCCATGTCATAATATACTGGATTTCAATAATATACTGGGTGGAGATGGATTTACTACAGGATTTTCCCCAATCTTGTTGGGATTTCAAAGCAAGAATCCATGTCATCAGCAGTCTGCTGGCCTTCTTCGATTATTATGGACCTTTAAGTAGTGCTACTAGGGTATAGGAAAAGGATGGATGCAAAGATTGATAAAGCCATCGGCTTTGTACATGTCTTGACTAGGCTGGATGAGGTTCAGAAGGAGGTCGAAAACAAAGTGAGTGGTGCTCATGTTCAAACAGAGGTTGCTAGAGTGCTTGACGGGTTTGTTGCATCTCAAGGGTTTGAGATATGCACCGCTCAATCATTGCTCCTCGTAGAGATACAGGTGCTCATGGACGAGAATATTGCAGCACTGCTAGCCCATACCCTTTCCCAAGCACACATGGAAACTAGGGGTGTAGCAAAACTCAACAATTGCTTTAGATAGAGACAACCCAGTTGTAGAGATAACATCAAGGACTGCCCCATCAGTTCCTACTGAAGGAGAGGAGTATGAAACTCCCTTGGCTCCAGATTCATTACCCGTGGGTGTGACAAATTTAGATGTTGAGAAAATCGCTTCGAAGATCTTAGACCATGAACAAGATTCGGAAAGAAGTATACATCTACCACTGCTGCAAGAAGAGGGCATAAATGTTGTACCACCAAAACCTACCAGGCCTAGCTCAACCCATGTCAAGTTCGCTTCAATGGCTACATGGGCTCCTTTAACTCAGGCTTCACGACCTTGTAAGAAGTGGAAGGGAAGCTAGTTCTTCATAGAACTGCTAACCTTTTGACTCTACACCTACTAACCATTCACATAGCAGAGACATCTTCTAGTGATGGCACATAGATTTGCAACTTTTGGCCATACACATGTGCCACTTTATTTGACAAATTCTAGAAAGACTGTAATAGTTGCCTTTATATCGTTGCCACAGTTGGAGTGCATCAAAGGCACTTTGCTTATCATTCAATTTTTTTGGTTTAAACTATTATTTTGTAGGGGTATAGTAGGGTCTATTGAACTCTAATTTAACAACCTTAATTGCAACTTGCCAGATGAAGTCAAATGAGACTGATTTCTCAATAGGTAGCATTGTTCATTTGCCTTTTGCCATATACATATGAATCAGGTTTCTTGTAACACATATCTTTTTTGGTAGGGACATTTTTTAGTACCTCCCAAAATATTTTACATGCTCACTGTGCATTAATAAGATTTACTAGTTATCATTAGGTCGTGTGGCACTTGCATCGATTAACAGGAATTTCGCCAAGCAGGAAATGTTGCCAAGCAAGAACTGCAAAGAATTACCTTGGCAAAGTCTCGAGATACACATATCAAATGTCTAGAATACTCCTTAGTCTCATGCAACTTCTATCTATAGAGAATTATAGAGGACAACTGTCTATATATAGGGAACAATTGTATAGAGTTAGGGTAGCAAACCTAATGCAGCTAACATAAACTGTCTAGAATTACTGAGACTATCTGTAGAGAAACACAGATCAACTGTCAGGAACTACATGACAACTGTCGGGAATTACCGAGACTAGAATTACTAAGGTCACTATATTGCTCTATAATAATTGAAAAAGCCTCTTGTGTTATCCTATCCATAAGAAAATCATGCGTTTGCGGAAAATAACATCAAAAGCTATCTAAAAGTGTTTTCTACACTTCAGGGGGTCCTCTATTTGAATGACTCGGTTGTAACACTATGTAGAAATATCGAACATCTTGTAGGGACACAAAAAAAATGGAGAGAAATGCATGTTAAATCTTGTTGAAATGTCTAGAATTCCAGCACACGATTGTCAAGAAACACAAATCAACTGTACAGAGTTGGGGGTAGCCAACCTGCTACAGCTAACGTAAACTATCTAGAATTACCGAGACTATATGTAGAGAAACACAAATCAACTGTCAAGAACTGCATGTCAAATCTTGTTGACAACAAATTTCATCAAACTACAGGCGGGGATGAAGAAGCGCTATACCAAGATGGCTATATTGCTCCGTAATAGCTCAAAAAGCCTCTTGTGGCAAGAATTGGAGAACAATTGTACGGCATTGCTGAATTATTTTACTAACTGTTATTATTGTGGACATTTTGAGAGGCTAACTATCAAGTTATAAAGATAAATTATAAATTGTAGGGAAAGCAAAAACTCTTGTCATTGACCGCAAGTTATATAGAGTAGTTATATGGGGCATGGGCATAACTTATCCTTCCATGCCAGCTAGGACGTGGTCGCACTATAGCATCTTTCCTTTTTATTGAGTTAAACTCGAAGTCAAAATTAATGAAAGGCCCGATTTGTGCATCCTCACAATTCGATCGCCTATTTTTAATTTGCAGTAAATCCAGCATCCAATGCTGTTGATGAATCTGGCTCAATCCACCAAGTAAAGTCATCTACAGTGATCATAAATCCATATAGTTGTGAGAATGGTAAAGCTATCTCGTAAAGTTCAATTATTTTACTTTTTGGCATTCATATATAGCTGGTTCACACCGTTTTACATAACACAAAATTAGATATCCAACTCTAATAATGGTTCATCCCTTAACCCCATACTATAGTAATTTGAAGTTCTCACTAATCTATTCAATCTCAATGGAGAAAATGCATTAATAAGTGAAAACAATGACTCCCCAAGTGCACACTAAAAAATCACATTATTAACAGGAAACGATCATACTGCAGAAAACACGGATACCCTAACTTACCCCCAATCAACAAGAAACATTATATACTGATCGCTATAGTGTTATGTATGTTCCTTCATATTTAGCTACGTAGCGACATGCCGGTTACACGTAGTGTAAGCAAACACGGTGTTATATTTATGGTAACTAAATTTCTTTTAGTCTTCCAACAACCCGTAACTCCCATTAACTATTGCACTTTCACTTCCCTAGCCATGATTATAGCTAACAATAGCACAATTGGAATAGCATGGTTTACTAACTCACTTCTTAATGACTTTCAGTGAACAAAGGATACCTATGCATTCATGGCCTATTGAGCAAAATCAGGCGTAGTTATGTTGTGTTATATATTTTATGTGACAACCATTGTGTTTTGGAGACCACTAGGTGCAACCTTTTATGTTTAGGGTTGCTAAAACATTAAAGTACACATCCACTCATGCAACTGAAATGAAATACTCAAAGCCGTCTTATGTCTCACCCGATATTTCCTTCTCCTAATGATCACGGTCCTAAATAATTTGCACACGTTGTGGTCAAACATTCTGTAGGCCTTTCGTATACAAGGGAAATTCATCATTTACATAATGATGAATGTTTCTTCTTCACACATTCCGTAAGAGCAAGAGATTGTACGTCTGGTTTTCATAATTGAAATTTAGTACGTGATCTTGTGGTTTGCCATTTGTATATATAATACTAGGCACATCAGCTTATTTCTTCGTTTTTCCTAATATACCATCCATACCAATCCATCGTAGGTACTAGCGTCACACTCGAGAATTCAAAAGAAATAAATATAAAGCCATGTCTAGAAAATAAAGAGAGTAAAACAGAGCTCAAAGATCCATTAATGTTTAATAGATAACATCTATATAAAAAAACTCTCTCCTTCTTGATGGATCTCATCAGTAGCGATAGATGTAGAGGATCCATTGAGATGACAACAATACACAAATCAATCCTTTTAGCACCGGAGCTACTTTCCGTCTTGTGTGATATATTGTCCTAATTAAATGGAGGATATACTAGGTAGGTGGTCGAAATAAATGCATGACCTCAAATCCTTGCCTCAGATCCACTATAAATATGTGATTTCCAAAGGGTCAATAACATGAGCATCTGATTCGATCCAAGTAACTACCGATCGAAGTACCCTTCTAAAGATGGCAACCATCAACAACGGCCCGAACTCCCCTTTTGCGTATAGTTCCACTCCGGCTACAAGAACTAACACTAACTCGTACATGGGAGAAGGAGAAGTAGGCTCACCAATGGTGGAAATAGACGATCTTGTGTAGCAAGTTGATAGTGTGTTCAACTATCTTGTTTTCTATGAAGACTCAGCTGAATCCACTGAGGAGAGTGATGGAGACAGTGTTAATCAAGGTATGCAAGACGTTACTGTGTTAAGCTCTGACGACGATGCGCCAGTTGAAGATGCAATCATTGATTTGAGCTCTGATGAGGACATCCCAAAAGAAGATGCATACATTGTTTTGAGCTCCGACAATGAGCCTCGACAATGAGCCTCAAGTCTATGCACCCATCAAATTAATTGAATGCTCTGAGGGTGAGCTCGAAGACGTAGGCTCCATGGTCTAGGATGTGACGGAAGTGAGTTTAGAAAACTATCCCCTCGAGCTTTTCCCTAACAATATCGTCAAACTCACTTCTGACAATGAAGGTCAAGACAGTAACAACTCTGGGGTGGTCAACCTAATATTAATCAGTGAGGATAAGAATGTCACTAGCATTGTGTTTAGGGTGTTGAATTTGTGATAGTGTAGGACCACCAACATCTAATATGGCTCACAAGTCCCGTTGTCTCGTGCTCGGTTATTAGTAGAAGTTCGGTCTAGCATGTTGCCTAGAAATATTTTGTTATGATGGACGGTATCTACAATGATTATGTCTACCATATGTCGTTTTATTGTTTATATTCAGATGTTTAGCTATCCAGGATCTCCGAGCATGTGTTAGTTTCAATGTGTGTGAGTTTTACTAGGTCATGCATGTGCTTACTAGAGTAAAATCTGATTTGTGTAGATCAATCGTTTCAAGTCAAGTGTTACCTCTAACTCATGATATCAAGACAGGGGTACGGTAAGGGCCAATGTTAATTTAATCTACATTTAACCTTTCAATTGTGTAAAAGGTTTATGGCATTCCAAATAATTTAAAAAACATTTTAATTGCCAACCTTACAAGGGGGAAACGTGTATACCATACTTAAAGATGAATTGACCATACTCCAATTGTAAACTCATATAGAGGCAAAGACTAAATTTCGTAAAACTATAGTGTGGCCGGATGAGATAATTCACAAAAATAGAAAATCTTCACAATGTGTTGTCAGTCATATGATGCAAAAGTTGTATGACCTGCTAACGTAGAGGATTATGTTTGTTCATTTTCGAGACATAAATAAGAAACCAGAGTGTTATGTGGTCACAACTAAAACAACTGCAAACTTCAATGATGAAACTAGCACTATACTATTAAAGAACATTTCTAAGTTTTAATTATTTTGCATTTTCTCATGTGTCATCATATCCATAAGAAGATCATGGGTTTACAAAAAATAACATAAAAAACTATCTAAAAGGGTTTTCTACACTTGAAGGGGTCCTCTCTTTGAATGATTCGGTTGTAACACTGTGTAGAAATATCTATCATCTTGTAGAGAAACATAAAAAAAATACATGTAAAATCTCGCTAAAGTGTGTAGAATTCCAACACACGACTGTCAAGAAATACAAATCAACTGTATAGAGTTGGTGCAACCAACTTGCTGTAGCTAACGTCAACTGTCTAGAATTACCTAGACTATCTATAGAGAAACACAGATCAAGTGTCTGGAACTGCATTTCAAATCTTATCGGCAACATATTTCATCAAGCTACGGGTAGGGATGAACGAAGCACCATACCAAGATACCTATATGCTCCATAATAACTGAAAAACTCTTTTGTGTCATTATATCTATAAGAGAATCATGTGTTTGTGGAAAATAACATAAAAAACTATCCAACAGTTTCTATACAAGAGGGTGTCCTCTCTTTGAATGACTTGGTTGTAACACTGTGTAGAAATATCGAACATTTTGTAGATATACGCACAAAAAATGGAGAGAAATGCATGCTAAATCTTGCTGAAACGTCTACAATTCCAACACACGACTGTCGAGAAATACAAATCAACTGTATAGAATTGGGGTAGCTAACCTACTGCAGAAAACGTAAACTATCTAAAATTACTAATACTATTTGTAGAAAAACACAGATCAACTATCGGGGAACTACATGTTAACTCTTGTTGACAACATATTTCATGAAGAAACGTGTTTGGTTAACATCATATCCGTAAGAGGCTCATGTGTTTGGTTAAAATAACATCAAAAACTATATGCAAAAGGGTTTTCCACACTTGCGGTAGTCATCTTATTGAAGGCCTCAGTTGTTGATTGGGACACATTCGTCGGAAATAACTTGTATTGCCACATCTACTACACTTCTGATGACCACCAACCATCTTAACTCAAGGACGACGTCGGATTTTTTGTGGCATACAGGGAAGTCGCCTTATGTTTTGGGGCAAGACACGAATGGAGGTGACTGGGGGTAAACAACCTGATCGCTTTCATTGGCTAGAGGATAGATGGCTTCAGATTATACCCCCAGGCAAATATCTATGGTGTAGAATTGCGAGCACAACATGTACAACGAGAGGTCCCTTGAACATCCAGCTCTTGTTGCATGTGCACATGGTATATAATTTAGTTGAAACTGTCAACAAGTATATGTTATTTCTACAAGTCCTACTTAGACTGAATCTTTATTGACATTATTGTCACACATACCCGTGCCCGCCATAAACAGATGAACACTCATTGGCCTTAATGCCCCGTGCATGGAACCACTCTTGCATCTTTCAATGTATATGCTCAATCAAGCACATAATCGGGAGCTGGCGTGCATGGTTCAATACCACTTTCAAGGATTTAGTATTACTGGTTGTCATAATATTGTATCTGTCTCCTGGGAAGTGTGTTCAGGACCAGTTCTCAATGCCTGAATCCTCAAGGTATGTTGCTATGCTAGTTCTTATACCACGGATCTGTGACATTACCCGCTCAAACTTCCTAATGCACACTACTACAGGATTTGAAATAAAAGACCGGGAATACACGTCGGTTCATAGAAAGACGACGTGTAAACACAATGCGGTGGCAATTTTGAAATTAGTGGTATTAGTATGCACGTCGGTTCTTCTAAAGAATTGACGTGTATAGTGTTAAAAAACTATAGGCGTCGGTTTCAAACTAGCAACCGATGCCTATGTTTTAAAATACATGTCGGTTGCAAACTAGCAACCGACGTGTATTGCATATGCCATATATTTTAAAAATAAAAGAATAGGTAGTGGCAGGCCCATTGTTCTTCTTCCCCTTTCTTCTCAATTAATTACCATGTGATGCTCTGACACTTTGCAGCTCTCTATAATTTCTTTGCACTCAAAATTCAAACCATTTTGAATCACGAAGTTTCTGGCTTCTAGAATCACGAGATATCTACTGCTCTTCCACCTACTCTCTCACATATATGTGCTCCTTCTAAAAGGTAGAGACCATTTGAATAAATGGAACTGTGTGTTACTCGAAAAGACTCCTCCCAACCAGTGTTTTTAACAGCTTTTCTACTGGTTTTTTCCTTCCCATTTTCATCTTCAATAGTCGCACAATCACATACTCCCATTCTAGCAACACTTGACAATACAACTACTAAGTTTCTTGGAAGATTTTGCTTGGTTTATATGTGTTTGTTACTCATTTTCTTGGTTTATGAAGTAGAAAGTTGTGCAATGATTCTTTTTTTTTTTTTGAAAGCAGTTGTGTGATGATTCTGCTCCAATGTTCCCTTTATTGACTTACCAATCACTGTATTACAATATTCGTGCATATGGCTGAGCTTATAAGCTAACATCCCCCAAGACTCAGAAGCGAAAATATTGACTCACCAAACATTTTTTTCAGATCTTCCCTGCATTCCATTGTTTCAATTGGATCTTTGAGATGGCAAATATCTTGCCCAATAGATTCTTTGTTTGATGGTACGCGACCAACCAAAATTTATTTTTTTAAAAGAAAATATAATAGGCATCGGTTGTACCACTACAACCGATGCCTATTGTTCATTTTTTATTTTTTTATTTTTAAATTGACTTTAAGCGTCGGTTTTTATGAAACAAGAGACGCCTTTTGTGAACTTTAGGCATCGCTCACAAACCGACGCATATAACTTAACAATTCGCGTCGCTGTCGATAGCATCGCTGCCAGAACCGATGCGTATTCCTCATTACAACCGACGCGAATAATGATTTTCTGTAGTAGTGGCAATAAGCAATTGCCGCATGTTTAAGTAATAATATAGCATTAGACTTTCTGTAATTCTGCACCAGATTTTTCTCTATGTGACAAATACAACACCCATGATGGGATGATGGAAGCACCTATTTGACTATATACTCGATGCATGATTTTTTACCTGAAATGAAGACCAATTGTTCTGACTCCCCCACCATTTCCTTCAGCTTAGACATAAACCATATCCATGAGGCATTAGTCTCCCCATCGACGACTCCCCAAGCAATGGGATAAATCTATTTGTTCCCATCTTGTCCTGTTGCAACTATTAGGGTACCTTTGTAGAGCCCTTTGAGATGGCATGCTTTAGCGCATATTACCTACCTGAGGTATGCTATAAACCCTCAGATTGAGGCTCCAAATGCAAGGAAAAAAATATAGGAAGTGGTCCTCTTCATCAGTCTCGAGATGAGTCACAGTGTTTGGTTTATACTGTTTTAGAACGTGGCAATAGGAGTGCAACTTCTTGAAACTCTCTACGGGATTGCCCTTGGCCAGAACACAAGCAGTAGCCATACCATGCCATGCTTTTGTGTAATTGATGTCACTTCCAACTCGTGCTAGATTCTCTTATTACCCTTGAAGGGAGATACTCGATTTTCTTCCTGTACCTGAGTTTTGATATGGTGGGCTATTAATACAGCTGTGATATGCTTGTAAAATTTGGGTCTAATGTCCACTGAGCTTGTATCCACACGGAGTCGAAACTACAAACCTTGACAAAATCAAGATGAGATGAGAGTAAATCAGTAACTCAATCGTTGTTGTCCAGTATACAAAATAAACTTGGTAGCTACGTAAGAATATTATAAAACAGATATAAACATATCACATAGCAAATCTGTAGGCGTATTATCATCAATGATTGGAAGTTAGATCCACAAAATATATCCTACATAAAGCTAGTGGCCTATAACTTAGAGCCACGAGTGTTTTGCAATAGCAATAGAAACAATCTAGATTTGTCATACGAATCTAATTACTTTTTCTCGTTCTTGCAAAGGTTGTGGCTAATGCAGGTCTTGCTAGGACGTATGAAGCCTTTTTAAAGAAAAAAATCCATGTGTGAGCATGAGTTATATGATGGAACCATAATCGTAATTAGTATAAGTATTGTATATACCTCACAACAAAGGCAAATATAATCAATTCTTCAGACTCTCGTTTACTCTCAATTGTGTGAATGAAGACATTCCAAGTAAAAAATAACCTTACATAGATAATAATTACCACACACAAGAGGTTCTAGTAGCAAGAATGAGTACAACCAAGTACTCACGGGTATAAGAGATCAAATCTAGGTTGTATCAAATACGAGACAAATATAAGATATCAAATTTAGGTTCTGTGTAGGAGGCAAATATAATCAAATCTTCATGAATATCAATTATGTGAATGAAGACAATCCTAGTAAAAAATAATCGCGAGACAATATTTGCCCCGCATATGAGCTTCTAGTACCAGGAATCAGTACAAGCAAGTACTTCTGGGTATAAGTGATCAAATTAGATTGTATTTAACTGAGTATACAAAGACACAAACTTAAAATTTGAATTACGTTTGTTATGCACCAAGTTATATCTAAGTGTACACACCTTGAAGATGGTAGACTCTCTGATCTTCGTGGCACGTATATGCCAATAGCAGGTGCGTCCATTCATACAGTAATTATGCTATTTTGGTTGGACTTCTTGATCTTGAACCTAAATCTTTGGTCAAGTGCGAGTAGCCATAGTTGTATCAACACCTCATTCTTGCTGAAGAATAAATGGTCATGCTCAAAATTAGTGGCATCTGGGGCTTGGAATGGGTACAGACCGTGGCACTACTACCATGTTAGGATCATTGTTGGTGCCTATATTGCTCTGACTCAGATATTCCTCCATAGCTTGCTGCTCTATACCCCCACCATAGAGGCATTATCATTTGTTACACCATTTGCCTCTCTGAAGAAATGGTCGCCACCATAAGTGGCTCCATTATATGTTCCTCTAGTAACCTCTTTAGAGGACGGGTTCTCCTTCTCTTGAGTGATGTGTGGCCCTGTAGACTAGGGCCTTGTAGCATCATTCAGGACGACAAATACACATAATGCCACCTCCTTGCGTATGGACATGAACCAGTTGAGGTCTTCTGCATCACGTCTCTGCAGGGGGAATATCGATTCAATGTACTTTAAATGTCAAAAAGAAACCATTACGTTGAACATCTATGCTCAACTTGTCTACAATTCTATTATGCAATTCACCAAGTGTGACATTGCTTTGTACCACAATTGAAGTACTTGCACCACTACTCCACCTCCAACTGTCATCTATCCTTTCAAATTGACCACCGCGCGACAATATGACTAGTCATGAACCGAAAAATCTGCAATAAATCTAATTCTAAGTTGCTAGGATTCAATGCAACAGTAAAAAGAATAGAAGTAATCCAAACGCTACGTACATAAATGTAAACAAACACACTCGCTATCCATTTAATTTTAGCTGTTTCACAGAGAAATTTTAGGTGGATTATGCTATACGACTTTGCAAGTACTGTATCCCAACAATATTTACCTATTTACAAAGTCATATTCTTTTTAACAGTTAAGATCCTATCTACAATAGTCTAATATTTAAAACTTATGATTCGTATGGAAGTGTTTTTTTAGGTGTCCTTGCCAAACGTTATATTCAATTATGGTTTTTCCATCGGATCAGGTGCCCTCTTGAAAAATATTGCCCTCCAATGAATATTTTGTTCCAAACTTGCTCACATGCACACAATTTAGATTCTTTACTCAAACCACCTAACAAAATAGATAGTGAGATCTAATTATGTGATGCTAGTAATGACACACTAATTTCTCCATCTTCTCATCTATCACCCCTACCTGGGGAGTAAACCAACCTAGAAACACAATTAATAGAAAACAGGAAACTTATAGAGCTTCCTCAATTACTAATTTCTGAAACTACTCATACCCTGAAAGCAATGCTAACAACAACAAGAAAGACCCTTCCCTTCCCGAAACAATATGTAATATGTCCCTGACTAGCAAACATGATCCTTTGGAAAATGTGTCAATTTGGTTACAGTCTTACATTATTCTTTTCATACTTATCAACAATGAAGCAACTCAACCAACACCTGAGAGTTGCTGTTGATAAATGCATCTGACTTAAATGTCTTGATTTCTGCACCCATATATTACTAAACCCTTTCAAAATTAGCAACATGTGAGGTATTATTACTTCACAACTCAATAAATTATGAATTGTCATATACGAGCAAATTTTTATTGAAAGAAGTATAATTAACTATTCAACTACGAACAAGAACATATACTTTTAATTTTGCTCTCAGCATATACATCAACTGATGGCGACAAAATGGTCCTATATTCAATGACTAAAGGAATTGCTATTATTACTTGAATAACGGCGAACCAAATTTCTAGAAACGCTTTTTCCCTATAAGCATAGATTTATTTGGTATTAATACAATCAATCTCGACATGTTATCGCACTCAAGGTGTGCAATAGATAGCAAGCCATGCCTCATGTTTAACATTCATGCATGTCCATAAACAACATAAATCTCCATAGATTATTCGTAGAGATTGACTGGTGACAGTTTCCTGCAAGGTTCAAACTGTCTAGAAATCCAGTTTACTGACCACTCAACTATTGTTGTTAAATAGGATCGTTAATGTTGTTTCCAGGCAGCAGCAACCACATAGCACCTTGCAATTAATGAATCCTAAATGCCATTCATCCAACAAAATGAAAATGCATCATATACATCCATGGGCATCAAACACGAACAACTCATTTATTACATATCTCTAGACAATACACAGGAAACCACTTAACACACATATTCATGAATCTATTGCAATGTCATATATATATCTAGTTCTCCGTTAGCTTTGGCAGGATATAACCCTATGAAATCAACCACTTCACTAGGGTAACTCCAATAGGATTAATGTTTGTCCACGAAGGGGGTGGGATCAGATTACTGCAACAACATTAAATACAAGCCCATTTATAGGGAAGATAAGTAACATTTTCAGGAACCTAGGATCCAAAATTTCGTTCGAACAATGGCTTCTCTAATTCATCGATGGGGCCATGGGGTTCAACTTTGTTTTCTCTCTCTTCCGCCAATAGTTATCAGAGCAGTTTGTGTTCTTCTTCTCCTTGTGTTCTTCTTCTATTGATTTCAACATCTTTTTTTTTTTTTTTTACCATTGGATTTTCTGCTTTCATTCTCTCATCTGCTCACATGTAATTACCCATCGTGGATTGAAATTGCTTCCTTACAAGTACACAAATTACAGACCCTTTTCCTACTTTGCACAATTCTATTCAGCAAAGGCGAAGCAAGATGTACAGGGTCAGCTGCTCAATTACTGTTGAGGGGTATTCACGTAATTTTGCTCAAAATTTAGACATTGTTGGACAGGTATTCAAAAAGTACCATTTCTGAACTTGGGGTTTTAGTTTTGGCTATTTTAGAAATTGTCCTAAAAATTAAGGTTGTGTTCTGTTTGTAATTCATTTTCTGTTTTTATTTTAAAAAATGTTTTCTATTTTCTGTATTCATTTCTTGTTTTCAAATTTTTTAAAAATGCATTTGGTTTGTTATTTTTGAAAACTATTTTTGAAAATGGAAAATTAGAAATCATGTTCTGTTTGAAATTTTCTACAAAACTATTTTTGACATTATATGGATATTTTCTACAAAACTATTTTTGACATTATAAATCCATACGTAGCCAAATAGAGACTAGATTATAAAAAATGCATTAACTATCAAATCACGGACACACACACACACATATATCAATAAAATTTTGTTTGAGCAAAGGAGAAAGATAGAAAAACCACATAGACATAATAGGTAACAAAACAAGTTGTATCCCAAAGTGCGTAAATGGGCATAACCCAAAGAATAAAAAAATAGTGAAGTCATCATGTCCTTCTCGAGTAATCATTCCACATTTGGGTTTCAATCTCATCCCGCACTCCTCCCATTTGAGCCGTTTGACTAGAATCGAACTGTATAGGCTCACGAGCTTCACTTGACTCGGGCATATCTTCAAAAATCATATTCTCAACCGAATATTGTGCAAACAACTTGTCTAGTGCGTGCTCTTGGCGAATGAAGTTATGGATCGTGCAACAAGCAGTAGGGATGTGTCTTTGCCTAATAAGTGGAAAATTACTAATGTGTTTTAAAATGGGAAACGTTGCTTTCAATACTCCAATGCTACGCTCAATTATATTTCGACACGAGGAGTGTTTGTAATTGAACAATTCTTCTTTTCCCCGCAAACGTCCTCTCCCAACAAAATCACGAAGATGATATCGACGTCCTCGATATGGTGCAAGAAATCCTGGTATATTTGGATAGCCAGCATCAACCAA
>CAVNYN010262489.1:0-39486 GCA_963692815.1 Nyctanthes arbor-tristis
TTTTTATTTTAAGTTGTAAGTGTTATTTATTTTTGACAATTATATCATTTTTATAATATTTAATCCCTATAAATGTATAATAAAGTAGGAATTATCTATCTTTTATCTTTTGAACATATCAAAATTGTATTGTAAAATTATTAAAATTATAAAGTATATATAATATTTATGATTTTTATATTTATTTTCCAATTTAGGATATATATTTCAAATATTTAATAATTTTAAATTTGTTAAAATAAAAAAATGAGAAATACAAGTAAGTCTAATGCTTCTACCTTACAGAAGCATGTTAATACTTTTGTTGCATATAAAGCTCTTCTATTTGTTTATTCTAAACTTTGTTTATATGTGTTTTTACGTTCCTAAGTCTATAGAAAATTTTTTTTCACTAGCCCGGAAAAGCCCGAAAAAAACCGAATTATTACCCGAGCCCGAACCGGGACCGAAACCGTTTGGGCTTGCCATTTTTAGGACCGAGACCGGGACCGAACCGAAGATGTTTGGTCCGGTCTTGGTCCTTCAAAAACCCGAGACCGAAACCCGTTTGCACACCCCTACTTTTTATAGAGGAAAAAAGGAAGAGTTTAGAAAGCTCCCCACCTACCTAGAAAACAAGCATTTTCCCATCACGTTTCTATTATAGAATAAAGGCAGTAGGTAGTGTATGTATGTGTGTCTATATATGGTAGTGTATGTATGTGTGTCTATATATGCTCTCTTTTAAGCATATACATACATATGCTACTTTTGGCACGGTCTAATTAATATATGTCTACTATAATAGTTGTACCATGTGTTGTGATTGAGCTTCATTTTATACATTAAAATATCTCTTTATCTTATATTTAACTAACCAATGGAATCCCCATCGAGTCAAGGTGGAGACAAACGTTTGCTTCTGTTTGATTTATTTATTTTTTTTTAAATTTCAAATAGTTATGGTTACTAACACTCATAACTATTTGGTTATGACTTGATTTATTGTTCTAATTCTAATTAAGCATAAGCAAAATATATTTGAAATCAGATTTCAAATTTGTTTAACTCATTCACAAAAATCAAACATCCCAAAGTCAAGGAACCAACTTCAAGTTAAAATTATTTATATCGAGATTTTATAACTTTTATCATTATTATTGTTTTTATATGAAGATGATTTTCATACATGTTTGTTTAAATTTTAGCTAAGGGCTTATACATGCGCTTGCTTCTAAGTTTACTGAAGCTTGAATAAATTGTATTAGCCTATTAGATAATAAATTTATTTTCCAAACCTAGTTTCAATGGAATTATTATGCTTATTTTTCCAAATCATGAAAAAAACAGTGTGTGTATATATTATCATAATTAACCTAACCAAACACAATAGTATCAATTATATAGCTTTCAATTAACATCTATTTTATTGTCACGAGAACAAATCGTATATTAGATATCCAACTTGTTTAAGATATAATTACTACACACTGCGTAGCGTAATATAATTCTTATATGATATACATCATACATAAGCAATTCCCTGTCTCGAATATTATAGGGTACGTTTGCTTGACTTACTCTTGTGTGCGTGTATGTATTTATATTTAATATTAATATTTTTAGCATGAATAAATTAATAGACCATGCTAATTTTACTGTTGTAGCTCTTGTTTTATTTATTTAGAAAAAATGAAAATAAATTTGAAATACACGGTCCAGCAATGACACAAGCTGAACCCCAGGTTCGAACCTTTTGTAAATGAGTAATGTTATTTAACACCACTACTACTTAAAACTAGAAAGTGAGTTACAATATATATCTCTGCTTGTGTCTTTAAACGTATCTATTATTAAAATTTGTCATATCAACTGATACTCAATACCAGTGGTGATACATGGTACTGTTGTTCTAATTTATTGCACTTGATTTGAATGATTTTTCCAGTTGATGAAAATTATGCAACGAGGGGGAAACAGTTTGTGAAGTTTTTAAATCTCAAGCTCGCACACAAAGAGTTTTTGTGTTTCTTTAAAAAAAAAGGGAAAAAAAGGGGAAAAAGAAAAGAAAAAATGCAAAAAGAGAAAAAGAAAGAAAAATAAGTTGTTTATATGTTAAATAATGATTGAATAATATGCTTTTTTCCCCTTTATTACCAAGAACACAACACATACATACGGCAGAGAGACACCACACACCATCTAACAAGAATATGATAATTTTATTAGACAGAGAATAATATATATGTCATACACTTATAAGTTATGCAAGCGATGTGAGATTTAAAATCAGAGTATGGAACACCACATTATCCACACCGTGACAAGACTTTTTTTTTTTTTAACAAAGACACAACACACGCACATGGCATAGAGACACCACACGTAATCTAGCAAAACTATAGTAATTTTTTTAGATATGAAATCGTATTTATGCCATGTAATTTTGAATTATATGGTTGCATGCCTCCTTATATAATAGTTAAAGCAACTTAAAAGTTATATAAAAAAGTTGGTACATAAAATAATTTTTGTGGTGATAGTAAAATACGCTGATAAAAAAGGAATGGAGCACATAATTTGGAGTGGGCTAATTGGGGCAATCTAACCTAACTTTTTATTTTATTATACAATCTAACCCCATTCATTCAAACGTTGCAATTCTAATATTAAATCTCACCTTTTTCGGTATAATATAACATTTTCAACTTAAAAAGACAATAATGCGCTTAAATTCTAATTAAATTAAAATTGATATGCAATAAATAAATAAAATAAATAAGTCATATTTACGAATTTTAAATTTAAGTATTTCTTATTGAAATATTACAGAATTCCTTGTAGTAATGGCTAAAATACTTGATTCGCCTCGAACGCAATAGGACTGTGCTGATGGAACAGTATTTTTCAATCTACAAACCTGAGAAGTGGGATAGACCGAGGTCCCTCCACATTGATCCACCTACAACGATATATTTAATTAAAACTAATAAAAAAGTAATATAAATGAGGAAAAAATTTAAACACCAAAAAACTATAACAAATGAATTGATAGGCACATTGAAAAGTTGATCTGCATTACCCAACTCACATATCAAGCATGTCAACCCCCTTTACCGTCTCTAAATTCTCAAATTAATTTTTTTAATACAACAAAGTTATGTTTTTTAATCTATTTTTATTTGCTAAGTTTTTCTTAAATTAGAATTTAAGGATATTATAGTTTTTTAAGTTAAAAAGGTTATTTTGCTCAAAAAATGTGAGATTTAGGGTTAGAATCATCAAATTTCAAAGGTTATGGTTAGATAACACAACAAGGTAAGAGAACAGGGTTATATAGTACCAATTAGCCATTTGGAGTGAGAATATATTTTTGAATACTATTATAGGCATTAATTTATTTGGACAAATACATAAACAGAAAATATGAAATTAGGGATTCAAATTGCCTTACCACCTCTTACAATGACTTTGAACCCCTTGAATGCTGCAAGAATAAGTAATTTGGACCTTTTTTTGTTATAACTTTTATTCGCCATTATGGAATATAATGCAATGAAAATTTTATTTTGCCTTATATGGTTATTGTGTTTGTGTCTTTATATATATATATATATATGGCTTCCATCCATGTAACATTCACCACCTCGCCTTGTGAAATCCAACTTGGATGGGTGCCACATATACATGCAATAACCATCTTGCTTACAGGCAAAATAAAATTTTCATATAATACAAAAGTGCAATTATTGAATCGGTTTTCCTATAGAGTCCATTGGACACCATACATGGTATCCAATGGACTCTATAGAATGTGTAATTATTGAATCATTAGTTTCACATCATGCTGACAAAATTAAATTATAAACCGGAGACCCGGCATGTAGACTAATGAGACATTGATGATGAATAATTCTACTTGTACAAAATAAAGTTGGCAAAATTTTAGACACATACACGAGTGGTCTATGTAATTACTATCAATTTAAACATGTTATGATGTTTAGGAAAATAGGACCTTCTAATTAAGTCTATTATGTAAGATTCAGTGGTACAGCCAGACACTATTGGAGGGGTGGATCGAAGGAGTTGACCGTATAGTATATTCAGTTAAACCTTATATAAATATAGATATATATTTATAAAAAAATTAAAATTTTTTTTTACCAATTTGGGGCTGAGGCCGACCACGACCCCTAGATCCGCCAATGGTGAGATTGTGTCAAATTTTGTGTCATATATCTATTCATCTAGCATAACTCTACTGATAATATATGACAAATAAATGCTGATGATAAATATCAATGACTTTTAATGAAAATAAAAGGTCGTATGACAAGTAAACATAAATGAATAATGCTATTTATATAGACTTAAGATTAGTTGTCATTTCTTCATTAGCCCTTAAATAAAATAATGCTCATATATATATTTATGCATCTCCACTCATTTCCTAATGTGTTGCTGTCTCTTATCTAAATAAATAGCACTACTCAAAATAAATTGGAGTGATATCATAGAGGGGGTAAAATAGCATTTGGAATCCCTAATCATTACGTCTTTTTACGCCCCGGGCTCTTAACTTTTGATTTCTAATAATAGAGGTTCAAAATCCTTTTTAAAACTTTCTCTAAGAGCATCTCCAATGGATATGGTGCATTGCTATTGATGTGGCATAGCAATGGATGGTAGTCTTGTATGATATGGCCCAAAAGTCCATTTACTGAAAAGGTACAATTCAATTTCAGCTCCAATGCACCGTTTCCATCCTATGTCAAACAAGAAAAAGAAATATTAAATTTAAAAAAAAAAAAAGGAAACGGAGAGATGCAGGGAAAAAAAGACTAGGCCTCAGTGTCGGGTGGTCTCACCCAAGGTCTCAAATGAGACCTCCTCCAAGACCCGGTCTTCTTTTTTGTAGCCAACTCAGCAAGACCTTGCTCCATTTCCATGTGCATTGGAGAGGAGATTTTTGGCCCAAAAATACATTTACTTGTGTAGAATAGACTTTCCCCTCAATCCACCCAAGCATTGCAGATGCTCTTAGGAGAAACCCAAACCCCCCCCCCTTTTTGTTTTTAAATTAACAAGTCATGTCATTTTAGGAAAACCGTCCAAAAAAATCGTCCAATTCTCCGTTTATCTTTCCCTGGGCAAATGTAACAAATATTAGGGATTCCAAGCCATATTGACCTTTACAATTAAACTGCCACCCTCACGTTTAACGACTTGTGTTCTTTTTTATCATTCTTTCAATTCAGATGTCTCCTGACAATGAATCAACATTGTTGATTCAAAGAATGAAACCTGACAAACAGATTCGGACAAACGATGACGTGATTATTGTTTATGCCCGGTCAGTAAACTATTTCTATTCTAAAATAGAAATTATGAAAATTAACCCAGGAGATTTTTGCAATACATAGGAATCCCACAAAATATGTGAATATGATGGATTTGACAAAAGCTAATTTTCCTAGCAAAGGAAAAAAATTTCGGTACTTCAGAAGTTCCCTATTAGGTACTCCAGACTAATAAAAAACCTACACATGAGATTTTGTACCTAATTTTTGGGACCTTTGAACCCATATGTGAGTTAATAAATGATCTAAAGTAGCATATTAAGGTGCTTTTAGAATATAGGATATTTTCTCTCTAACAAGATTGCAAGTTGCAACAAAGCATATTTTTATTTATAAAAGGGTTAATTTCACATATCGTCCCAGCCTTTAGGATTAGTATCGACTGGTTCGCTAATATTTTTTTGACCCGCTAGGTCTCTAACCTTTCATTAAGTCGCAAATATAGTCTCTTTTAGTAGTCTCCGTCAATTTCACCGTTAACTTATCAAATAAATTACAATTATATTATCATTTTAAATTAAGAGACAACAAATTTTAAAAATATTTTTATTTTTACAAAAAAAAAGAAAAGAAAAAATTGGGGGGAGTTCTTTCACGCCCTCGCTAATTTTCCAATATTTTCGAATATCTTATGTTAATTTATAAATTCTGTAGCGGAAGCTTTAATTTAAATAGTGGGGACGGGACGTGCAGAACAATCTAATTTATCTTATCTTACAGAGTTTAATATATAAAGCTAATTATATAAGCTAATAAATTGTTAAACTTTTAAGAAAACATTAAAGCAAGGTTTTTCAAGAAAATATATAAAACACACAAGAAGTTGTATTAATAAATATATTTTATTAATTACTAAAACACGCCAAGTTACTAGAAAACTTTTACAGGAAAATTAGAGTTCAAATCAATATAAAGATTATAACTGACTATTTTCTTATATGTTATAAGATGTAAAAACATATATACTATAGATGTGGGTATGAAACTATTAAATTCATAATAGCTTCAAAAGCATATTTACACTACATGCACAACTCTACTCCATTTCACGAGATCCAACTCCAAACTTGCGTTGCTTTTCAGATGTTATAGCTTCAATCATCTACAAAAATTGTAGTAAAGAAGGGAATGAGTACAAAGTATTCAGTGAGTAACAAAACCCTTTGCTTTACCTTTTATTTGAAAGATTTATTTTCCAGAAAATCATTCCATGCACAAAACTTTTCAATGCACAAATAGGCCCTATCACTAGTTAAACTACTACTCGTAGTGCGCGTAAGAATCATATCAATTCAATCATGGCCATGCATAATTAAGTGGATCCACATTTAAATCCCGGTTGACCCCTACCAGAATTTCAAACAGATTAATACAGATACAGAGCAGATACTATACTAATCGTCGCTCATTTCGGTATCATTAGATAGCTCCTAGTGTGACAACAGAGTAGAGCAGAACATATACAGAATGGGTAGAGCAGTTAGGGATTCAAAATGCAATACATTAATCTTTTTTTCAATGCATCGAAATCCATGTTCATTGCTTTAATCAAATACATGCTTAGCATTTCAAAACATCATCAATGTTAAAAAGGACATCAAAGTGATAGTTACTCATCTCAAATCTTCTTCGAATAATTTCAAGTAGAAAAACGTTATTAAAACCTTGATGTTCCTCAATTAAAACTATTTTTCAAGTTATAATCATTCTATATATGGTAAGGGACTTTTTTCAAAAGACAAATAGGGGTTTTGGTGATCTTTTATTGGTTTTCTCCTTCCATTTACCATGTTGGACGAATTTTGGGGTTTGAGAGAGAAAGATGATGGTTTAGGGGTCTTTTGGAAACTTGAAGACCCAAAGACCCTTTTTATAATAGTTGGAATTGAGTTAGTTTTAATAAAATTTGAATTTCGCTAATGACATTGCGACACGTGGCATACCTGATGCTGTACACCTTGCGAGGCTGTGTGGCTCAATGTGGATCATTCATTTATTACTCGAGAAATCATTGTACTTTGTGTCGCCTTGTAATTAAGTCCCCGTACTTTCATTTATATCAATCAAGGACTACCATCTTTAATTTACCGCAAATCTTGAAGTCTTCTAACGTGATCCAAGCGATAGTTTCCAAAGTAATGACTACGTAGTAAAATTGAGGGTTAAATTTTTGGGGATATTACAAGCTCCCCCTTTGGCTACTTGGTTGTCATTTCCGGCAGGCACGTTTGAAGAAAAACTTAGGCTCCGACACACGGGGGGACTCCCCCTTTTTGGCTCCTGAAATGGTAGTTGTTTCGCTGTCGGAAATAACAGCCTTTCTGGCAACTAAAAGAGGGGAGTCCCTCCCTCACCTTTTTCCATTTTTTTTAAAATAAAATTTTTATATTTTTAAAAATTTTATTTCTTAATTTAAAATGATGAGGAACATAATGATAATTTATTCAAAGAATTAATGGTGAAATTGATGGAACTCATTAAAAGGGACTTTATGTGAGACTTAATGAAAGGTTGGGAACTGACAGGTTAAAAAAAGATTAAAAACTCAGCCGATACTAACCACAAAGGTTAGAGACGATATGTGAAATTAACCCTTTATAAAAATATCAATACATGAAGTATGAAAATTTTAAAAAGCCTAACGGGATATTTATTTTTTTCCCCTTCCTGCTTTGATTGCGTAGAAAAATTATTGTTCCGTTTCCCTCCGTTTTGGAGTGGTATTAGTCGGGTCTTTGATTTGTGGTTCGAATTGTATTGCAATTGAAGTTGGCTCCGCTGGATTTGGAATTGACCTACAATTTTCCTAGAAAATACCTTCCCACATGACAGAAAAAACTTTGTACTGTCTTTTCCGTTCGTAATTTTTTGTCGTTGCAACACATCATTATTTGCATGTTCGTAATTTTAAACTTTGTACTGTCTTTCTAATCGTACAGCGCAACTTGTGCACCACACCATAGCGTAAAAACGAATTAAACACTCGTGATCTTCAATAAGAATGGCCAAGAATCTTGGACCTAGATTCCAGTAATTTTGTCTCCTCTCTTGTGGACCTTGTTTCATAAATCATTGAATGCCATTTTTACATTTCCTTAATTTTGATCATTTGCATCGGAGTTTTCTTGTCCGTTCAAATGGAGAATTATCTCTGACTGGTGGACTCTTTCAATACATTATATTGAATGCTACATTTATCTTTACCTGTGCACCTCACATAACTATTATATAACGAGTAATTTCATCAACTCAAATTCATTTATAGATACCTATGTGACCCAAAGTAATTTTTTTCATCAAGTCTTTAGACGGTTTTGAGGCTTTATCTACCATGGAAATCAATTTAGAACTAACAAAATAACGCTTCATACAATGGTCACTGAAAATTTTTGACGCTTCCTGTTATAATGACTTAACTTGCCAACTTTTACAAGGTTTTACCACTGTTTCTAAAAATCAAAGATTAGGTTCCCAATCGTAAAAAAGTATATAGATGAGGGATCCCAAGCCTATTTATGCATATTGCCTCATATCACCCTCCCGCTGTCAACAGCCTTGGGCTCTTTTTGACCATTCTTTCAATTCAAATATCTTTTCAATGACTTTTTTTTTTTTTTGCTCACTTTAATTCGTAGGAGGACGGTGATTACAAATAATCATGTTGTTTATTACTATGACCGAACTCAACTGAAGTGAACAGTCAACTTTTAACGTTTCGTAGTGACTTGACCCTCATGACTCACAACTGCTCTCGACACTTTGGCGAGTCAATGATCTGGTTGGTCATTACAAGCTGATCATATGAGATGTGGAGCAAAGCCGCCTACCTACCAAGGTGAAAAGCTCGTATGGGTTAAGATTTAATGGGTGACAAACTATCGAATCACTATTAGAGATGTTGCTCACTAATTATAAGTGGAACAAAAGCATAAGACAAATATGTCTTGTTACACTTGAAATATTGGGCACTATAAATAGCAATCCGGCTATGGAAAAAGATCGGGCTCCAAAAAATAGAGCCTGATCGCTTGTGGGGCTGCTTTTGTTATATTTATACCACGTGAGCGATCAGACTTCTTTTTCTCTCATAGAAAATTTCCTATAAATAGTTCCAAGTTATTGTACATCATCATCTAAACACAGTCTATTAAGCTCTGTGTTAATTAGTTCTTTAGTTACTTATTGACTACCTACTTGGGGCAAGATCATACATTCGAGATTGGAGTTAATTTGGGACCAAGTTTATAATTAATTTGACCTATCTGACTTCCTCGTTAGTATGATATTGCTGACCAAATGTCAAGCACCTTCTAACCATCAACATTATGCAAATTGTCAAAATTTTAATTGAGTGTAAAGGGAAACTGATTTTTTCCCTTCCTTTTCCGATTAAATACGAATATTATTGTTCACCTCCTCATTTTTTCCTACCTTCTTCTTCTTTTGCGTCGGGCCTATATATGATTTGTGATTTAATAACAAATTGTGGTGGATTCAGTTGGACTGAGACAACTTAAAATCCATGTACCTTGTAATTTTTTCACACATACACATATATCCAAGAGAAAGGAACTTTGTAATCTTTCCTAGATGCTCATCATGTTCAAACATTTAAAATTTGTTATTGTACATTTTGACACTATCTACTCATCACCTTCTCACATGAGAAAAAAACGACACTATATTCTATATTATTCTAGCTATATATATATATATATCTTGGTTTTCAGTTGTAACTTTTTGTCTTTAAATCGATTATTATTTGCACGTTTGTAATTGAATGAAGATGACTCGAAATCAGCCTGTCCCAAAAATTTGTGAACCATAGCATTCAAGGGGGGTACGACAATAATTAATTTGCATGCCAGGAGATAAATACGACAGCGAAAAACTTAACACTCATGTGAACGTCAATGAGAATGGCCAAGTACAATGGACCTAAGAATGCAGTATATTTGGCTCATTCTCCCTGCTGATTGTCCAGTGTGGACCTTGCTTCATAAACCACTGAATGCAAATTATCCAATTCCTTATTATCTCGTTTTCGTCCGTTGAAATATTATTCGAGAAGATGGTTACATTATTATTATTATTATTATTATTATTATTGAATGGTAAACTTTCAAAGGACCACAATGTTAGTTATGTATTTTGCATCTGAACTAATAATCGTCAGGGTTAATAAATTTTCTAGACCGATGACGATTTAAGTTTGATTCCATGGCGTTTTTGCCCAGCTAGCAATCAGTTTTTTCGTAACCTTGAACAAAAATGCCAAGACGCATGTCGCCTCATGCATTGCCGCGTCTTAGTGGATTTTCTTATTTTTATTCAAAGGTTTGACCCCTCTCTTACAATTTCTTGCAATATTAAAAAGAAAAAAAAAATCTTGACCAAAAATAGAAAAAAGAATGTTTGCAAAAAAAGAAAAAAAAAAGAAAAAGAAAAGAAAAGAAAGAATCGAGTTGTGCTATTTGTAAAAAAGGGTTAACAAAAATACACTTAGCTCTATTTTCCAACACATCACCTCGCTTTTAAATTAATGACAATTATATGACTACATGTCCTTATATATCTTCTTGTTAAACTTTTTTAAGTAGCATTTTCCAAAATAATTATGGTCATGGGAATTGAGAGGTTTTTGGCTCAATTGGTACCCAATTTTCGCCAAATTGTGCGTTCTTTTTGTGATTTTTTTTTTTATTTTTCAGTTTTCAATTCATTTTTAATTTTCTGTTTTGAGTGCTTGTTTTTAGATGTTTGAAAATGTATTTACTTTGTCATTTTAGAAAACTATTTTAAGAAACCCAAAATTGAAAATCGTGTTCTTTTTGACATTTTGAGAATTTATTTGCTTATTAAGTAAATTAAATTATTTTGTTCTTTCGTTAAAAAAATTATTTTGTTCTAATGTATCATTACCAAGATTAAACTATGAAAGTCTGTGCTAGTTGGTTATAAGGAAAAAGGGAATACAAAATAATACTAATAATAATAATAAAATAACTTCAAAAGCATAAGACACATGAATTAATAAAGTTAAAGGAGAGAGAAATTAGAGGAGGAGGGGACAAAGGATTGTAAAATTAGAGAAAAGAAAAATTAGAATTCTCAAAACAAAACGTTTTTCTTATTCTTAATTAAGTATTTGTTTTGCTTAAAAACTCTCAAAACGACCTTTTATCATTTTCTATTTTCTTGTTAAAAAATTTCTTGTTTTTCAAAATTCATTTTTTGAAAATATGAAAGTAAACACGTTTTCAGTGTTTTAAAAAATTAAAAACGGTCTCAAAACAGTAAAAAAAACATGCATTATTACTTTTTGAAATATAGTACATTCCCCACCCCCAACCCCACACGCACAAAAACACAAACACACACACATCTTCCCCCCCCCCCCAACAAACTAATTTTATTTTGAAATTGGAATAGATTAGTAAAAATCAGTGGAGGAGATTCTTATTGTACATGTAATTCTAAAAAAATATGGGAACGTAACTAATTTTCCTAAAATTTATTTTTAAATAAAAAGGGTAATTGGCGCTGGTTGCCCCCCAAAAGGGGAGAGCTGGCCCATTTTAGTCTGTAAAAGTAGTGTGTTTTTGCAAATGGGTCCCAAGCATGTGCATTTTGGTGTTGACGTCCTAAAACGTACCACTTCTTAGCGCAACCGGTCCTTTTGGACGAAATCATCCATATTTACCATTAGTTCTAGTGCCATGTCAGGTAACCAAAATAATTTCATTATCTCATATAAAGTAGTGTCCAACCAATTGAGTGTTCAAAAATACAGCAAATTAACTAAAAGTATTTTTTTATTGAGAATGACACTAATAAATACAGAGAAAATTAAATACAAATATTTTTACATGCATGTGTTCCCATTCTTTATAATCTATTTGATCAAAAAATAATATGTTTCCTTATAATAAAAGATATTCTCCTCAATAACAACAACAGTAATAATAATAAAAATAATTTAAAGTCGAATTTTCTTTAAATTTTAATTTTATGTTTCAATATTTTAATTGAGTGTATACTGTATAATCTAGTTGGAGCTTAAAAATGTTATTTAATATATTTGCATGTCAAATAAGCCACTAAAATTTAAAGGGCAGTTTGGATGACTTCTATCCAGAAGGACCTATTGCACCATAGAGCAAAACTTTTTAGGACTTTAGCACCAAAGTTTAAACGTTTCAGGACCTGTTTGCTAATATACAGAACGTAAAAGGGGCAATATGTGCTAATTACCCAAATAAAAGCGAGTATGCCTATGGGCTTAAAAAGTTTAAAATGATGTCTCTTTCGTTACAATTTTCTATAACCACGCCCTTGCAAGTTTATCTCTAATGGATTGTGGATTGCATAATTTTTGTACTCACATTATTAAAAAAATCTTATATGTCAAGAGAAAAAATAGAAGGCGTCTAGCACACCTTTCAAATATTATGATAGAGACCGTGTCTATCTATTCTATTGTATCTTTATTCGACTCAGTGATCTCAACTCCTGACTCCACAACTTAACATTATTATCCGAATGATTTCATTAAGCTTCAACTACTTCCTTACATGTAAATTAATTTTCACCTTCTGGCGTTACTTTGACAGTTTTGCTATGACGTGTAATGTATTATGTGACAAGTGTGTATTGGACACGTTGTAAGGGAATAAGGAAGTATATTCTATGGTGTCCAATAGACAACATAGAATATACCTCTTTTACTGTCACGACATAATCCTATGATACTTATTACTGAATTATACTTTTCCAAGAAATATTAATTATACTTTTTTCAACTGCATGAAAATGAACAGTAAATTATCTCTATGGAGCATAAAAAGTCCCAAGTAGAGCGAGTAAAATCACATCCAATCCAATAAGATACGCAAATAATAACCACATATATCAAAGATATTAGTAAGACATTGAGTAATAAAACAAAACCTATACAAAACCTATACCGTATGTAATGATTTATTCTGGAGGAAATTATAAAAAATGTTCACTTTTATATGACAAGTTTAAAAGTGATCACTTTCTAAACCTATAAAAAAATGTCCATTTTCCTATGTTTTAGACGAAATTGCCTCTAAATAAAAATTCTAATCCGATCTCAATTTTAAACGCTCTAATTCTTTGATCTCTTCATTCAGGCGCTAATCCAAGCAATTAAACCAATCAAAATCTTCATTAACATTTGCTGAACAATGCTCAAGAAGCCTGTGGACGCATAATTTCTTAATTGAAGAAATCTCAAATTAAGACTTGCATTACACGTTTATCGCCAAATCCGTAGTGATCAGGCAGGAATTCAACGTCAGTGCATAAAGGAAAGTTGCTTATAATGGCAAGACGAAGCCACAGCACTGGCCAGAGACCAGAATTCGTTGGTGCATGGCTTGCACGCGCTGACGCTACGTGAGCAGTTTTGACCGACTCTTCCTCCAAAAATCCTTAGTAGCCCCAGAAGACCCTTCCGGCAGTCTAAAGAGGTCGTCTCTATATGGCATATTTTTCTTTCTTAGCATGAAAGGAAAATGTCTGAATGTACAATATGTAATTGTCAAGATCTACAGTTCAAATATATAGAATGCACTGTAAGAGTGGTTCCACAAAAACATAACCATCAAGAATTATAGTGATTAAATGTCAAGATATACAGATAAATTGTATGGATTTTTTTATCAAACTATAATGTCGAGAATCAGCACTTATAATTGTAATTGTAGAGATATACAAATAAATTATAGAAATATATAGATATTAAGAAAAATTATTGCTTAAGGGTAATAATGTAATTTTATTTTAAAAATGACCATTTTTGCACAAAATTTTTTAAATGATTCATATTTGAACTTCTTGTTTTGAATTTAGCTATTTAAGAAAGAGTAATGCTATGTAGCACTATTAGTGCTTGACACCATATCAAGGTAGTATTAAATGATAAGTTGAATTAAATAATTAATTAATTTATTCGTTTAATTTCACTTATCATTTAATGATATATTACATGTCACCTAAACTGATACTAAGCATCACTTGTGCTAAATTGTCCCTTTGTTCTTTTCCATAAATGGTCATATCCCATAAAAACGATTGTAAAGGTCAATTGCACAAATGTTGATAAGATTTTGACATGCACAAATGTAGACCTTGTTTATTGAAAGATCAATGATTTCTGAAAACTCCATTTTTTTTTTTAAATCCGTTGTCAATTCTACGTCAATATATGTCTTTATTCTGTATGTATCATGATAATGTGTCCATTTTAGTTTGTTCCAAACACTTGGATGTTGTACAGCCACATATTTATTTATTTATTATTTTTTTAGCTCTTTTCCCGGTTGGCAACATATAGAATTAACCACTAAATTTCAACGCAAATAATAATGACCAAGCTATTTTCAGATTAATATTATATTATCTTCACAATTTTATTAGGAATTTCGACACTTCAATTCCTAAGAAACATTTTAATTAGTATCTAATCTTTTAGAATTGCGTGCATTTTATTCCCTTATCCCCCTAATGGTAAGAGAAAAAGAGCTCTGCCAACGCCTTTCTTTATGGTGTCGTTGCAATTTACCTTAGGTTAATTAGTCCATGCTCTTTATATGATTAGTTTTTTAGTTTTCAACTGATTTTTCAATCTTGTATTTTGAGAGAGAACTTAAGAAAAAATGGATTCATTTTTAGTTTTTTTAACAAAAAAATTTCTTATTTTCAAAAACAAAAAATAGTTAAAAAAAACCCAAAGATAACATGCCTTTAAGGTTTGAAAGTTTGAGGTAACGAAGCCCGTAATAATTTAGAATAAGGTAAATGACTTTGTAAATTAAATGTAGATTATCTGTAAAAATGACAATTTCCGCACAAGTGGTATTTTTTGGACACTATAGGGACTATAGGTTGTTGAAATTTTCTCTATTATTATATTATTTTAATCATACTTCTCTTGGACCCATGTCCATCTCCGCGAGCACGTGGATAAAAATTTTGTGTGTGTTGTGTGTGTGTATATATATATATCATTTTTCCTTTGGGAGTCCAATAATTCGTTTATATGTTACCATTCATACAATTTATTTTATAACTTACACATGTAGCATTATCTCCTGAGATCTTACATGTTAATATTTGTGTAGAAATGAATGGATTTATGCTATGTGTACAAGTTGTACAAAAAGTTCTAGAGAAAGTAGTACGTATAGCATAGTTCTTAGAAGCTGGGCCGACCTTAAGAATTTAAGTGTCTTATGTGACAATACAAATAGTGCCCCTTTCATTTCAATTAAATTAAATAAGGATTATATTAGAAAAATAAATAATATTCTAATTACAATATTTCATATTAAAAACAATCATTTTTATTATGGTGCCCTATTTACTTATTAACTTGTTGGCTTTGTAATATGCTTATTTTTTTGCTTTGGCTTTTGATGATTAATGGCAAATTCAGGCCTTAGCAGTAGGCCTTCCTTAATATTTTTAAATAATTAAATACATTTTAATTTTTAACCCAATAACCTTCATTAAATTTTTCTAAAAATTGGTGTTTCAAAAATGCCTACTTTTAACAAATGACCATATAAAAAATTTTCAAATATTTTTAAGGTCATGTCTATAAAAAAAAATAATAATATCTTAGTACCCATTGAATGATAAGACCTTCTGTGATAACACCACTTACACGCCCTCAGGCCACCCATGCTCGGAAGTAACGAAACTTGGAATTGAAATGGTCGACTTTAGAGGTTTACTTTTCACGGAAATATAACGTGGGTTTAGTCAATTAACACATAATGCATGACACATCAGCAGTGGGGAAGAAAAGAGACGAAAAATGAAAAAAAAATACTTGAACTAAATATTTGACATAATTGGTTTACATGTATTCATGGTAGATCAAGCATGAAAATGTGAGACCCTCTGCCCTCTGGTGTCTGGGTCACGTGTGATTATGTCAACACATGTCGGACTAAATAATGGCGATCGTCTTGCACAGCGTCCGATCATAATAGTAGCTACGTCATTTGCTCATTACTCACTAGAAATCAAAAAAACTTCAACAAATCCGCCTCCGTCTATGACGAACGCCGGAGCACGAGGCGAAGATGTCTCACAATTTCTTTCAGCGTCAAGCTTGATTCTTTCTCCATCTTCACAAAACCAAATCGAATACAAAATTATAAATTTGTTAACCCATGCATAACTAAATCTATAATAATAATTTGGAGATGATAAATTGATAATCACCTTTGCATTAATGCTGATTTCTACTGCAAAACTTCCAAACGACGTAGCATTCACGTTGATAATAGACAAATGGAGCTTCTCTACCTCGGTAAGTACTTTGGACAGAACCCCTTTGTGTTTCCCGCAGTGGATTCTCAGAAGAACGTACTCGTTGCAAACTTTACCATCAATTTCCGGTAGCTCGGAGCCATTGTTATTCTCGTCGGAAGATCCCTCGTCGTTGTCGTCGATTAAGAGCTGAGATTTCTTAACCAGTACTACGGATTCAACAGTTTGTTTTGTCGCTTGTTCCTCCAGCGTCTTCACGCGCTGCTGAAGCTGTTTCAGATACTCGATGGCGTCTCCCAGTACAGAAGTTTTGTCCACCTGCAAATATTGCCAATCAATATTACTCCTTCAATTACAATCACAATCAAATAATACTATGCACTTGTTTGAAACACAAAAATTATCCAAAAATTATAATTTCTACCCACCTACCATTTGATTTTAGATCAACTGCGTTAACAATTCAACATATTACTTGTACGTAAAAAGTGGACATAGACTACTAAACTACGTCAATCTTGGTTCCTGTGCCCTTTTTAACATAGAACTTGTTATCAGTCGAACAGTACTTTTAACGAAAAGCGGATATGAGTACCCAATTAATCAATTAAATATTAACTTGCTCTGTAACTGCTATTGATTTTAAAATTTATCAACACAAACATGTGTTTAATTAGCGTACCTTCTTGAGACCGGGAACTAAGGCTGAAAGAGCAACGAATCGCTGGCTGAGGAGCTCGCGGCGCTTCCTTTCAGCGATTATGTGGTCATAGGTTTGGGACGGTGGGCGAACCCGGCTTGTTTTCTTTGTTGTTTGTGTGGCTTTAGCTGCAGCCTCTTCAGGATTCCTCAAAACTTCAGAAATTGCTGCCTTTTCTTCAGGATTCAAAGAACTAAGATTACATTGCTGAGGACTTCCTGAAGGGGAACTCGAGTTGCCAAAATTGAGAATGATTGGAGTAGAAGAAGCGGCCGGAGCGTCAAAATAATTATTGGGCTTGTGCTGCTTTGGCGGTGGCTCCATGCGGGGAGAAGGACACAAACTTGAGATTGAGCTGCTACTAGGAATCATGGGTATTGAGGTGGATGAATTGTTTCCTGGGGACAAATTTTCACCAAGAAGAGCACTCAGTTCATCGTCAAACGAGTCCAAGAAATCACCCGGATCCTCGAACATCGAATTGTCCATTACCTGTGAATCGGACTACACAGTCAGTTAACGTAATCATAAACTACAGGGAATTTAGAACGTATAGTTTCTTACCATTTCAGAGAAGTATGAAGAAGTTGAGATATCCATTTGTGTTCTGTTTAATTATCTTAGTTCCTGCAGTACCACAGCCAAGAGAAATTAAACGATATGGGAAGAAATTTCGTGGTGAACGGAGTTGCATGAACGAGTTAAATAGGAGAGAAATTAATCGATTCATGTGATGGAGGTTTAACTCCCAAGGATTCTTTCTATTATTTCTTTTTATTTTTCAATTCTTTTCCATTTTTACCGACAAGGACAGAAGACCTACATATTGCCAAAAAGGGTAATTGGCGCGACAGATCCTTACGTTTGGACATTATTGTGTAAAAAGTCCTTACTTTTGATTTTTTGACAACTTCATCCCTATCTTCGTATTTCTTTTGTACAATCCATCCTTCTAGTTATTTGTCTCTAATTTTCTCCATTTTCGAAAGGGCATTTTTGCCCATCTACAATAAAAAATTTAAAAAAAAAATCTAACAAGATAAAAATCAACTCTAAAGTTTGAGAAAGAGAGTGATTGGTTACGTGATGTCTACCTAGATAAAGAAATCTTCTTTACAACAGCTATTTAATTATAACTGCAAGTGTTCAGGTCAAATTTCCATTTAATAAATATTATTGCTTTTTGGCTTCCAGCGTTTTGCCGTCGTAAATAACAACATATTTGATGCTTAATGTGATACATCACAATTTTTAGTACAAAAATTTTGTATTACTCTTTACTCGTTCTCTTGTAAGAGATTTTCATTTTTAATTTTTATTATATATGCCCTTTTTTTATATGGGTTTTTTTCTCTTGAGAAAAATCTCTTTGAAAATCTAAACTCGAGATATAATTTATTTCATAGAAAATCAAACGCTACAAAGTGAGAAGGGAGACATATGAATCTTAGTTACCTACCAAAAATTTATGATCTAAGAATACAATACAAATCATGGATGCAAAATGGAGTACTACAATTACACAAGAAACTGTAAACAAAGAGTACTACTCCCTTGCAATATATCCTAATTCTAACACCTATTTAATTCTTAACCTGACGAATATATGGAATTTCCAGTGTGCAATATCTTTTAATATATACTTTAAAATTCAAACAAGCAAAAACATAGTTGAAAAGGAAGGCCCCCCACCGGCCCAGAGGTTCGGGGGATGGGGAGCATTTATAGTTGTTTCCCTTAATTAAACATACTCTAAATAATAGAATGGCGAAAACTCTAAATTTTAGGCAATTTGGTGGGGGCAAGATTTGGCCCTTCTTTTACCTTTTCCACGTTTTCACCTTTCCCTAAATTTTCCCCTCACTATTTGTTATAAGAGTACTTCTAGTGGTCGGGAGAAAAAAGGAATAGGAGGATGAAATGTGGAATAGGAACGGAGAAATGGGAACAGAATGGAACAACCTTATGCCACTACATTTTTTTTTCTTTTGAATACAGGGAGATATAAGGGAGGGAAGGGAATATAAGCATCCTAATTACTGGATCACAATTCAAACCACAGCAAAGACCCACATTTGTTAATTGTAACCCATATTTTATTTGGAAGAACGTTTCAAATTCGTATAGAATATAGGAAAATGAGAAAGTGGCAACAAAAAGAATATGTGGCGTATATATGTAAATATATGGATATTTGATGGATGGTTGTTTATTAGCTTTTTCTATGATTTGTGGTCATATGTCCCTCATATATATATATATATATATATATAAAAGGGTGGTCCTTGTTAATCTATTGTTGGATTTGGTTAAAGAAAAATGTCATCCATTGGTATTGGATGCTGAGCATATTTCAAAAATACTAAACTATACCTGTAGCCATCCCCACTTAAACTAGAGACAGGTCGGGCAGGTATTTATAAATTTATTGGCCCATATCAATATACTTTTATTTTTTATTTAATGGGTAGTATTATAAACACAGGCGGTGTCCGTAATATGGAATTATGGTTGCGATTAAAATTACTAAACTTTCTTGATAAGTTTCATTATCTTTTTACTTTCTAAACCATTAGAATTTTTGATAAATATTTTTATTTTTGACAAGAAATAATTAAACAGGTCAGACACAGGTAAAAAGTATGATAACCTTTCCCTACCCCTTCCCATGTCGGGCTGATTTTCTTTATTCCATCTACGACCTAATTACCCATTTAGTTCGGTATTCTCCTTCTTAATAGGGTCGGGGACCGGCACATATCAGTTTTGAAAGGTTTTTTTACCATATTTAATGAGTTCACTTAATAGTAGTAATTCGATATTGAGTACAAGATAATCGAAATATTGCATTTCAATATAATTAACCATGCATTACTTAACATTCCGTATTAATATTAAGATATAATTGTTAGTATCCTTCTGTATAATGTATAAGTGAAAATCTAGTAATACGAAAATTATTGTCACTTGTTCGTACTAATTAGTAGTAAAATTACTTTGCTACTTATAATAATTCCTTGAATTGGGCAAAAAAACTATTGTTGCATATAATCAATTTGTGCAGGAAATGCTTACCTTCAAACACGATTTGGGAACTTGTCGGAAGATGGATGAAGGGTGAAGTGGTGGAGGATTCTAGCAATGGAAACTCCGGGTAGATGGATTGAAGTGCGAAACAGGGAAGAATTATAGGATTTATAAGAACTAGTTAGCTACTAGCATCACATGGAATTGAAGGAAATTTGTGTCTTGGAAAAAGAGAATTGGAGGGAAACGGAGATGAGTGTTTGTGAAATTGTTGTGCGAATCAATGTGGGATGGGTTTGGTTTAACAGCGTTAGTGGAGAGATTAGTGAGCCCAAGTTATTACATCTATCATGAAATGGGTGAATAGAGTACCAAGTGTAGGGTACACTTAGTGTACTAGAAATTTAACCTTACAATATGCATGCGTACATGCGTTCTTGCACATGCACAAACACACATAAAAAGAAAATAAAATTTGTTGAGAAAAGGGGGAAAATGAGTACCATCAACGTATAAAACATTGTAATAAGATTCGAAGTATCTATTAATAATATTATTACAATAGGATAAAGGTGGTTCAAAACAAAAAATGAAAAATAAAAATTTTGCCTGGAATACTTATTTGCTTTACTCAAATCATATCAGTGTGTGGGTAATTCTAGTGAAGCCACATGAAATTATCATGTAGTATAAGATAATTATTATATGAAATAATTAGAATCTCACACTAATGCCAATTAACAAATACAACACTATAATTCAAAATAATTACCTGAACGAACGGTTACAATTTTTAATTTTAAAACATATAGTTTACAACACTGATTGAAGTGGAGACATTGAAACTAACAACAAGAAAGATTATTCAGTTATTATGCGAAATAATTAGAATCCCAGTAACCTTTCATTAATTTGATTGTATCCCAATGTTTCTTGCCCCACTCGTGAGTGGGCCTTTTATATGAATGAAATATGTTCATTCAAAAAATAAAAAATAAAAAATGAATCTCACACTAATAGTAGTTAGTAAATACAATTGTCAAGGCTGATGCTACCAGGTTTTGCTTCTGCCTCGCTTCTCTCATTTCCTTTTTCCATCTGATTGTTGGTCTTTGTTTTTTTGTTTTGATTCCCTCTGTTTCTCTTTTCCTTTTGTTTTACTGTTGTCTGCGTGCTGGATTGGGACGTACCCCTTCTGTGGGTACCATCTTTTTTTTTTTTTTTTTTTTTGAAACGGTGGGTACCATCTTTTGAAATGTATAAAATGCTCTTCTTATTTAAAAAAAATATATACAATTGTCAATACATACAATACTAATTTAAAACGCCAATTAGGCCTTAGCCTATTTGGTTAGGGAGTTAAGGTTAAGACTCTGGGATGTAGAGGTCTCAGGTTTGATTCCCCCTATGTGAGTGATTTATTTACATTTTATATGTAGTTTATAGTCTCTTGTATAGGAGTTTAAAGGTTTATATTGTTAATTTATGTGCGCTGTGTTTCAGAAAAATATATATCTATATGCACTTGTAATGTTATGATATGTATTGTAATTGTAATTAAAAAAATACTAATTTAAAACAATTAATGGATCGGAAGTTACAATTATATTAATTTCAAGTCCCACTTTGTGTATTTGTTCTAGTGAAGACGTTAAAAGCAACAATGGGGAACTAAATTATTATATGAGATAAATGGAATCTCACACTAGTGGCAATTGGCAAATACAAGTATCCATACATATAACATGAATTTAAGGCAATTACTGGAATGGATATTACAATTGTATTAACTTCAAAATATGCATACTAAATGGAGTGTATAATAGAGCATAATTTAATAAGAAGGACAAAGTAGAAATTAATAGAAAAATGAGGGGACAAAATTGAAAATTAGATGCTAACGAGGCCTGCACGTTTTGTTAACCGGTTAAAGTTGAGGTCCTAGGAGTTTTAGGTCTCATGTTCATTTCAAATATGTATCATTTCCCTATGTATTGATGTGCACTTGTATTTTAGCGATGCAAAGTTTAATAGTACTGAAAAAATTTGAAAATGGTACAATTTAAACATACCCCACATTTTATTTATATATTAGTTAAGTGATGTGACACTGATTGTTCCTTGAAATTACTGTACACCTCATCGACTTTCTACTGCATTTGTATAGCAACAAAATGATAGTACATGAATTATTGGATTGTCCGTGAAATTTCTTTGCCAATATAGCACTAAGATTTTTCCAACACGAGTCTGCATATACAGAGGAATCGATGGACAACTAATTGATGTTTGTGTAATTTGAAATGGAAAAATTGGACAATTACTTGAAAAATTGACAAACAAAAAGAAAGTAGAGCGTGGACAAGAAGACATACATGAATCCTTAATTAATTACATAATAAAATGTAATCAACAACAATCTTAAATTTTAATGATCAGAATCTGCAACACAGGATTGAGAAGCAGCTAAGAAGATAGAACCAGCACCAGCTCCTCCATTGCAATTCTCTATTATCACATTGTCCGAAAGATCGCTTCCTAGCACTTCCCATACACTGCTATGAAGATAATTTCTGAATACTCTATAGTGTTCATATAGTCCACCTTCAATTGTAACCACACTCTTCTTGTTTGCAATTCTTCCTAGCTTTTTAACTATTCCCACAATGCCGGCTCCCACTAGTCGAGCCCCTCGTTCCGCTACCACATCGCACACTTCCGTGACTATTTCTCTCTCCATCGGCGTAGAATTGTTAATCTGTCCATGTACATTTATAAACATCATCATTAATTCAGAGACTGTGTATAAGTAGACAAAGATGATATTTATGAAAAGAAAAACTCAACCTCGAATATTTCCCTTAGTTTGTCATCCACCACTTGGAAATGCTCTGACGTGTCTTGGTGCATGGCGGCCATATCTGGTGAACTGTTGAGCGAAATATGTGGATAAAAATAGTTTTGACTTATAATAGAAATTAATGAAATACTATAATTTACCTCAACAAGTATGGAGTGGCGAGTTTAGGTGGCACGGAATCTCCAAATAAAGCGGTTTCTTGTGCCATCTTAAGCAAGACTCTCCTAACAATCTCTCCTAGATGCATCCCCGTAATAAGCTTTTCGAACATCTGGAGGCCATGCCCAGGGTAATTAACCAAGGGGATGAAAATTTATATGTAAAATTAACGGAATAATTTCGGAATGACAATTGATTGAACGTACGATGCTTAATTAAGAATAATGTTGTTATTAATCACCTGGCTACCAGGGTTTGAGCTCTGGGCATCTAAAGAGGTATCAAATTCTGTAATAGGAAAATGGCAGGAATTGAAGTTTCCCCATTGCATATTCAAAACCTGCAAATTAAAAGTTTTTCTAAGTATAAACATGCTTGTAAATTGTAATTAGTTCTTCTTTTCTTCTTTGTCTACTACGTACTAAACATAGATGTTCATGTTAATAAATATATTTAGTAACCATTTCTCCAGAATTGGGTGATCCACCGTGCCATTTTGCAACATTTTCGACTGATTCTACGTATGCAACATCAGTTCCCATCCCTAAATTTATAGCAGCTACATTTTCCCGGCTGTAGTATCTTCCTCCAGCCAAATCTCCAACAGTGTCATTAGCCTGCATCAGTAAATTAATATTCCTTTTATTTCTAAAACTTTTTCCCTTTTCTCCTTCCAATGCAATTACATATAAAGAGATGAAGAAAAGGTTGATATTTAATCTTTTATTTGTACAACAACTTTAAGAGCAAACTTACTAGTGCAAAAACCTGCAAATCTATACCGTGCTTCTCAAGGGCTTGATTGATGTCGTCCGTTAATTCCTTGCCGACCAGAATCAATTTGCGTATTTAATTACACATCTGGTACACAGTATTAGATAGTATAACGAATTACAAGACTTTTAATTAACCAAATGAATATAGTAATAAATATTACGAAAAGGGTAAACAGAGACTGAACTTTGTCATTGACAGATAACTTCCTCCATTTAATGGCAGTGACACTAGTGTTGCATCCTCCTCTACTGCTGGAAGTGATATTGTGAATCCCAATTTCCTTTGATCTCTTGCTTCCAACTCGCCGTCTATTACACTATGAACTGAAATAAATTTCGCTAGCTCCACCGCGATCAAGTCAAATAGTTCCTATTTTAATTATGGATATCGATGTTGATCATAAACTTTATCAGAAAAAATGAATGAAAACTCTACTCTACAGGTAATATTAATTATGTAAAAAATATGTTTGACACGCAGTAATTAATAGAAAGAGATCTTATATATCACTAGTAGTGTACTTTAGTAGAGTCTCCATTCATTGCAGTTGGAGAAATTGCAACCTCTTCTCTTTGCAATTCCGAAATAGGGAAATCCTTCCCTCGTAGTTTCCCTCGAATCATAAGAAAGTTCGTCCCTCGCACATTTATCCCGTAATGTATTCCCTTCTCTTCACTGCCATCACAATTTGCACCGAGAATTAAGAGATGAGTCATTGAGATTTGTGACTGAAGATTAATTTGATTGGTTTTCTATTTTGAAATGGAATGCTAGACGGGATTAATTTTCTACGTCTATATGCATGAAAAATGCATGTCATGTGTAAGCCCTAATTGCATGCATGTGCATGTATATTTTCCGGGCATCTCCCCCAAAGAAGTAGGGTTATTCTGCCAACAGATGACATATAGTACCCATTTAAAATTAACCACTTGCCCCTTATTGGTCCACGTCAATAGTTGATAAGACCTGTTAGTAGAAGGGCCTGGTGAACACACAATGTTTGAAAAGAAAGATTAGTAGCGCAGACTATGAAATGAAAGATTTTTTTTTATTATTATTATTATTTTTTTTTTTTTTGAAAAAATGAAATGAAAGATTATTAATTACTCTGCTTTTATACTTTTAGACGAGATAATGATTAATGGTACTTATACCCAGCGGGGAGTTTGGCAATGTAAGAGACAAGCATATCTAATCGGCTTTCATCTGACGAGAGCCCAGCCTCCATGTCCGAAGCCAAGTCATTGGCTATGTTCCAAAGTTTAGCCACCGGAGTGGCACAATCTTTGGCAAATTTGCGAAGAATTCTTTTGGCATGTCTCAACCGCCGCTCTCTCTGCTGCTCCCAATGCCGCAGAAATACTGCCAAGACGATTGCGGCAGCACCCACTGTTATAGCAGCCACCACCACCGCCTCCTTCCTCATCTGTTTTCCTTTTTAGTTTTCTTTTCCTGTAATGGAGTTTTGGTGGTTTGTTATACATTTTTACTAGGTGGAAACAGAATGTAGCGAGATTTACGTCGACTAAACGAGTATTATGTATAAATTTTCTCAAATTTGACTCTTCTTTTGACCAATTCTTAAACAGAATTACATACTGTATAGTTTTCCTTTTCTAATATGGTTCGATCAAATTTATCTATTTTATTTTATAGCTAAGAAATGTTTGGATTCACTACTCTATAGATTTAGCAAATATTAAAATTTGTTCGTATTGTAACTAAAAAAAATCATAATACTGTAAATCATGTGGCAGTGCCGAATTCTAGACTTTGAAGTCATGGGTAAATATAAAATTGACCCCATATCGTAGTACATGCATGTTCGTAATTTATTCTTTCTAAATTTTTTAACCCTAAAAATTGTAAACTCTGAGGTGGCCGCCGGTAGTTTAAATATATCAAAATTATGATAATAATTTCAGTTTCTTTTTTGCAACCACATGTTGAAATCAAGGAAATGGTCAAATGGCCGTTTAAAAATAAAAAAATGGCTACTTAGTGTGTGAAAGTCTGTTTAACCCCTACCCTTTTTTTGCCCTTTTTTTTTTGGTGGTGGGGCCGCAGTCAGAATTATTTCCAAACACACCACCAACCATTACTTGCGATGCAGTTGCATGCCGGGTTCATCATCCATACTCCGACTAAAGAAAAAAATTCTTTTGCTTTTGAAAATTTCACTAATATCCTCATTTTTTGAACTTATTTCAACTATATACTGAACAATATCTATAGTTTCTTAATTTAGTTTGATTTAGTTCTTAATAATCAATTCCGACTTTACAAAATTTCAAATGTTCTTAACCCTTAATTTAGAGTATGAGAAGCACATTTAATTATATGGCATTAGATCACATGAGTCTTAAAGACCCTGTTTGTTTTTTCATTTTCTTTCTTCCTCTTCTTCATTCTTTGAAAAATATATATGACTATAGCATTGTCTTAATTTTTTCCGACCACATAATTGTGCCTTAGCCAAAATCTAGTTCTCTGGCTCTCCACACACCATCCGTGGATCATACAAAATTCCAGGGATAATTGAGAAGGTGACAAGATATATTGATGGGTTTGTGCCGGCAAACGACAAATTTTCGATGAGCAATTTGATAGAGGAATATATTTCCAAAATGCTCATTATATGTTTTTTTTTTTAAATTTCAAGTCAGCCTAGTAGCATAGTTAGGATTTTATTTTCATATTTAAGTCGTTATTTACATCATAGAAATAGTCGTGGATTTGTTTATAAAATTAAAACATTGAGATGTTTCTTAGTTATTCTAATTATTCGACATTCTGATGAATCAACAAATAGTAAAAGATTATTACAATTCGAGTATTCACAATTACAATTTGAGTATTCACATAATCAACAAATTGTAATTCAACCCTTTCATTCATTTACTGTTCTTCCGCCTACATCATAATTATATTGGAAAACCTCAAAATGGGCCCATAGACAGGGGCGAAGCCCATTTAAGACGAGTGCGGTCCATGGACCGCACTCAACTCCCGAATAGTCTAATTAAACTTGGGCCAGACTGCACTGACCCAAGTGAAAAATTTTATAATCCGACAGGCCTAAATTTAAAAAAAAATGGTTTTTGTTATCTCTAGACCAGGAAAGGAAATAAAACTTAAGCCCAAAACAAATAAACAACTCTCCAACCCAATTACATGCATTGAAATGGAACGTATCTGCTGTTGCTACCATTTCATTTCTAGTTTTTCCTTCGACAATTCCAAGTTCAAGTTTTACACCTCCAAGGCACTTTCCGAGGTCTTGAACCGGCACATGGAAGAACAACGGTGAAGGGAAGGTAAGCAAAATAGTCTATTATTTACTTTTTGAATCTCTTTTAAAATTTTAAACTATCAAAGATTTAAGTACTTCTTCAAAATATCTATGAGAATGTTAGTTTTATACTTCTTTTGGTATATTTTTGCTTTGTTTATTGTTGATTTGACAATAGTTGGAGTTTTTATTTCACTTAAAATTGTGTTTTTGTGTTTTTTTATTATTTTAGGGTTTATTCAAGATTCTTTATTTATAATGAAATTTGAGGTTTATGATTGAATTAGATTAATTTGGTATTCTATTTACTCTCTAAATTGTGTTGCCTATTTTTTTGTTAACAATTGGATACTAGAAGTCTATATTATATTGTGGTTAATGCCATAGTGGAATATCGTAACTGCTCTAAACTTAGCAACTTAAGAAGTTATTTAGTAATATACAACTTGGAATTGAGGCTTTTTTGCTTTTGAGTTTGTTTGAAATAATTTTAATTTCTTATTATATATTGTTCATAGCTTAGGTTATGGAGATATTCTTTAAAAGGGAAGTTGTTCATTAGAAAATGTTGTTGAGGGAAGAAACATAGGCTATATCCTTTGGTTTACAAGCTTTTGACTTTGGCATATCAGTGTAAAAAGAGTGTTTTTGCAATGACCATTGTAAAGGATATATTGCGCAATCGGAGGGGGAAAAAATTTGGACCGCACTCACCTAAATTCCTGGCTCCGCCCCTGGAATTTGAGATGGAAGCTTTACAAAGGCAAGTGAAGGCTCTCGCTCAAGAAGTTAGGCGACTGTATGAACGGTAGAACCCACCAGTTTCCCTATGTAATATGGATGAATCCTCTCAAGAGGACTCTTTATGGTGGGCCGACCATGTTGAAAGATTCCCAACAAGGGCAAATCCTTTGAGAAAACATGTGAGAATAAGGCTAAGTTTCACTCCTACAATGACCCAAGGTTCGGTTCGGCAAACTCCCAGTGCGCAAGGCATCCCAACTCCTTCTAGAAATGCCAGAGGAAGCAGTATTTTTACAAAAGTAGGACCTCAATCTCAGCAATGTCCAAGGAGGCCAAGATCGCCAGAGCCTCCAGGCGCAAGAGCTCCGAATCTAAGATGGAAGAGTTACAAAGGCAACTGGAGGCTCTCACTCAAGAAGTTAGGGGACTTTGTGAACAGTAGACCCCCAGTTTCCCTACGTAATATGGATGAATCCTCTCAGAAGGACTCTTCATGGCGGGCCGACCATGATGAAAGATTCCCAACAAGGGCAAATCCTCTAAGAGAACATGTGAGAAGAAGGCTAAATTTCACTCCCACAAGGACCCAAGCTTCAGATCAGCAGACTCCTAGTACGCAAGGCATCCCAACTCCTTCTAGAAATGAGATAGAGAAAGTAGCATTTTTACAAGATTAGGACCTCATCTCAGCAGGGTCCCAGGAGGCCAAGATCGCCATAGCCTCCATACCCAAGAGAAAGGAGATGGAGAAGGAGAAGCCCAACACCTGCCTCTCACTATAGTTATGTGTCAAGTTTCCATTGAGAACCCAAAGAGGCCAACCATCAGCTCCACAATAAGTCCACGAGCTGGATGAGCTGAGGATGCAAGTAAGTGATCTAGAGTAGAAGTAGTCCAGAGGGAAATGATCTGATGATTTCTGAGATAGGCCCTCTCATTTCTTCCATTCTATCAGAGAAGCCGTCATGCCGCCAAAAATGAAACTTCCCATATTAGAACTTACAACGGCGAAACATATCCCATCGCACACCTCCACAGGTATGTGTCATAGATAGAGCTCCAAAACGCAACATGGCCCATAACGTGCAAAGCCTTTGCACTTACCTTGGAAGGAAATGCCCAATCTTGCTATGGAAACTTAGCTTTGGGATCTATACACAGTTGGGAACAACTCTCCTCAGAGTTCACAACACAATTCATGGGATCCAAGGCAAGGACAACCCCTAAAGAGATGTTAGGGATAGTGAAACAAAGAAAAACTGAGCCATTCAAGAGCTACGTAGACTATTTTAATAGGAGGTCATGACGATGGAAAAAGTATCTTACGAGTCACTCTTGATAGCTATAAAGTCAGGCCCATGTAAAGACACGCACTTTTCATGGGCTATACATGAAGACCCACCACATTCTATAAGGAGCTCTTGAGGAGGGCAGAAAATTATATCAGTACATAGGAGGCCATTGAGGGGGGGTCCACAACCTGAACAACCTCCAAAGGTGGAAAAGAAGGACTAGACGGCCAAGAAAGAACAATGAAGAAATTATAGATTGACCACCTCCTCTAAGCCGTTCACCAAGCTCAACATTTCTATTGAATATATCTTCAATCTTCTTTAAAACGATCCGATTTTACCAAAGAAAAAGCCAATAAAGAAGCCCATAAAGAATACGGATCAATCTAGGTACTGTAGGCCACGACACTAATGAGTGCAAACACTTTGAGGCAAGAGATTGAAAGGCTTATTGAGCGGGATACCTAGGTGAATACGTAGCTAACCGCCAAAGACAGGACAGAAAAGCTCCTCCCTAAGATCAACATGACTTGTTAGCTAACCGCCACAGATGCCCTTGTAATAACCATGCCGATGTCAGGGATCAAAATTCACAAAACTTCGGTGGACAATGGCAGCTCTGTGAATGTGATATATTGGAAGACTTTCCAATAGACGAACATTGACTCAAAAAATTCGAGGCCATATCCAGGCTTCAAGGCGTTACTGGAGATTTCATAGAGCCTAACGGATATATCACACTTCTCATTGAGTTAAGAGATGGGCCTTGTAAATAGAGAATCATGGTAGATTTTGTGATTGTTGATGTTCGCTCATACCACATTGCTATCTTGGGGGGCCCAATCCTATATGAGCTCAGGGCGGCAACCTTTATATTTCATTACGTCATGAAGTTCCCAACTGAACATAGAATACTGTTGTACGAGGAGATAAACAAGCGGCATGAGAATATAACCTGGATTAACAAGCAGCATGAGAATGTAACCTGGATTATATAGTTAGAGCAGCACCGGAGGCTTACACTCTTAAACCCTGAGCCCAGCAGCCAAGAGCACAAGCTTGCTCAAGAGATGAGTTGCAAATTGTCAAGTTAGACGAATATAGACCAAAAGTCGAGCTCAAAATTGGTGTAGAGCCGAATGACCATTAAGAACTCAATGATTCATTTCCTTAGGCGATATTTGGATGTCTTTGCATGGGTTGATCAGGATATAGAAGGGATTGATCCAAAGCATGCTTGTTGCAAGCTCTACATCGATCCAAAGACTAAGCCTGTGAAGCAAAAAAAACGACCTCTTAACAATGAGAGGCATGAGGCCTTGGCCAAAGAGGTAGACAAACTTTTGGGTAAAAATTTTGTAAGGGACTCTTTGTATCCTCAATGGGTGGCAAATCCTGTCTTCGTTAAGAAAAGCACTAGGACTTAGCGCATCAGCATTGACTTCATGGATCTAAACAAGGCCTACCTAAAAGGCAACTTTTCTTTACCAAGGATTGATCAAATGGTGGACACGACTGCAGGTCACAAGCTCCTCAGTTTCATAGATGCTTATTCTGGGTACCACTAAATCCCCTGAATCTGGAGGATGAGAAGCACACTTTATTTATAACAGACAAGGGGCTGTTTTGCTACAAAATGATGCCTTTTGTGTTAAAAATGCTGGAGCCACCTACCAATGCCTACTAAATGCCATGTTTAAGGATCATATCGGTAAAAACATGCAAGTATATGTTAACGACGTGCTTTCAAAAGCCTAAGAGTTGGGCAGCCCATCGAAGACCTTGAAAGGATATTCCAAGTGCTCAGAGGCTATAGGATGAAGTTGAATCCTAAAAACTGCTCTTTGAAGTTGTGTTTGGGAAGTTCCATAGCTACATAGTCAATCAAAGAGGAATTGAGGCTACTCCAGAAAAAGTTAAGGCAATCTTGGACATGGAATCCCCTAGGCCAGTAAAGGACGTCCAACATTTAACCTGATAAATTGCCGTGCTGAATAGCTTTATATTGATATCAATAGACAAATGCAAGCACTTCTTTCCAGAAGTTTGAATGGACGAAGGAGTGTCAGGTTGCATTTGATGAGTAGAAAAAACACTTTTCTTCTCCCCTACTGCTGTCCAAACCACAACAAGGGAAAACAGTAGCTTATATTTGGCCGTTTCAAAATCATCAACCAGCTCAGTTTTGGTCAGAACTTAAGGGCATCTCAACTCCCCGTCTACCATGTAAGCCATGCCCTATACGACGCATAACTCAAGTACCCTCCTATGGAGAAGCTTGCGTATGTCTTTGTGATAGCATCTAAGAAGCTCCGCTCTTACTTCCTCAAGCACACCATCGACGTTCTAACCAACACTTAGCTAAGACAAGTACTTAAAAAACCAGATTTATCAGGGTGCTTGGTCAAATGGTCAGTTGGGCTCAGCCAACAAGACCTTCCTATAAGCCCAGAATGGCCATCAAAGGGCAAGCTCTTGCTGATTTTATTACAGAACTCAGCCCCTCAGGGTCCCATACCAGCAGCCAAGAACTAATGGCCTGGGAATTGTTCGTTGATGGTTCCTCCACTAGACACGTCTCTGGAGCTGGCATTGTCCTTGTTAGCCCCTTAGAACACTATTATTGTCAGGCAATCAGATTTAGGTTTGAAGTAACTTACAATGAGGTTGAGCATGAAGCACTAATGGCAGGGATCAGCATGGCAAAATCTACAGAAGTTAAGAAGCTAATTATCAAAAGTGACTCTCAACTCATTTGTGAATCAAACAAGTGGAGCATACGAGGTGAGAGGAGAAAAGCTCTCCTAATACCAAGGAAAAGTAGCTAAGGAGTTGAAAGGTATAGAGGAATACGAGATTATCTTGATTCCAAGAGCTTGAAACAACCACACAGATGCCCTAGTCAAACTTACAACAAATAAAGGGGTAGGAGAGCTCGGGCTAGGGTACCAAAACCTGAAATGTTGCCAAAGTACGAAGACCCCAATTAAGGCTCTCTACCCATTGAGAGGGATCTGAGAGGAGGCAATCCCCTAGTAACTCAAAAGCCTGGTCACAGGCTATAGGAGCGGTACCTAGAATCTAGACTCAAACATCTTTGTGTTCACCATGAAACACCTCTGAGGGGGTAGTGAGCCCGCTCGTCCTCAAAGGAAACCAATAGATCCACGCGATCTGGCAAGCAATACTTTCGTCATAACACATGTAGGTTAGCCTGCTTGATTCTTGAGGGGATGTGTTTGCAGACCCTAGGCAACTCCTTCTCTCACACCACCGCCGCTGGAGGTCTTCCACAGGAATGCCAAGGCTAAACTCACAGTCGGACCAGCTCATTCTCCTGAGCTCGCTTGGTCACCTCCATCACTCTCCTCACTCATCCACTCAATTTGGACATTTTCACCCCCAGAATCTGCCCAATCTTCCTCACTTTTCCATTCCACGTTAACTCTAACTTCTTCATCTCCTCTACTATCAAATTGTAAACCTTACTATTTTTCATCTCCTCTACAATCACAAACTTTCAAGCAAATGAAATCCTTTAAACCTCAGAATACCAGGATCTCCATGAACTGAGAAAAAACCCAAAAATTTTCCCAATAAATGAGGGAAAAGGTTACCTTGGGAAAGAAGCTTCACAATGTTATGGGAGTCTTGAGAGATTGCAGAATCTTACCAGTGAATTTTGTGGAGAAATTTAGCAGAAAAACGAAAGTAAAGAGGAGGAGGGGGCAAGGTAAAGGGTATAAATATGGGAGAACGAGAGAGAAAAATGTGGAGGCATGCTGCCTTGGTAAATGAAGGGGCACGAATCAAATTAATGATTGTAGCCTGCAATTCCCAAAACAAGCCATGCCAGTGAGCATTCGCCACATGTCCAGATGGATCACATCAAGGGACTTTGAATTTTGAAAAGTCTTATTTTAAGTGGTGAAAATCTAAAGAGAGCAGTTGAGAAGCTTTTTAAGGCCACTTTCCCTTAAACTCAAGAGCAATGGCATTGAGGGGGCATTTGTGACCATCAGGTTAATAGGTCAACAGGTCAAACAGCATGATTTAGCTGACCTTCATGACCTGCTTTGTTATACGAACTAACGATCTGGCAGCTGACAGTCAACCTCAAGCTCTCACCACTCAGGTCATAAATCGTACCTAGGGGCGGATCCAGCCCAGGACACTACTAGGCTGGAGCCCACTAGGCTTTTAAAAAAAGTCTAAATATTTTTGGTTCATCTAGTATTCTTTCTTAAGCTCGCTAATTTCTTAGCCTATAACACACAATACCCAATTCTAAAATGACTCAAAACAAATAAAAGCCCAAACCAACTAAAATTACCAAAAAAACAAACAAATAAATAAATAAATAAAATGAAACATCATCTCTCCCATGCTTATATTCTCTCTTGTCTCATGGTTGTTTTCTTGCATGGTTAAAGTTGTCAAAATTAAAAAAAAAAAATTATTAGCCCACTAGTTTGGAAATATCTAGTTCCACTCCTGGTCATGTCAAAGTGACCTGGAATGATGCTAGCAGGGAGGCAACTTGCATGACAACTTGCAAACCTTATCGCCTAAGGTTGATATAACTATTGCATTAATTGTAAAGGTGGTATTTTTCTTCCTCATGCAATATCCAACTAGCTATTAGTCAAAAAGGTTGATACTAAATCCAACTGATGGTACTTGTAGAAGCCTCCCATTGGCTAAGCATTAAATTCTTGTAATCATGTTGCTCAATATGAATGCTATAAATAGAAGGGGAAATGCTTCAAGCAGTAACCCTTCCCACTTCGACAAAATCTTTGTCTCCTTAACATTTACTCCATCTTAATCATTCTCTATAAATTCAGCAAATCCCCTAAACTCGCACATTTATTACCTGAGTAAATTCAAATATAGATTTTCCGCATAAATAAATTCGTTTGTTTAGTCGAAACCAAAATTTGACGTCAACAAGAGGTATTTTTGGGCAATGCCCCTTGCATGTCATGTGAACTCTCTTCTTCCCGGTGTTCTTGATTTTCATTAGAAGGCTCCTCTTGGTTCTTTTCTTCGTTACGATTATCTTCCTCATCTCAACTAACCCATTCATCTAGCATCTTTACCCATTCTCCATCCACTTCCATATAATACATTTGTTTAAAGTAGTAGCATCTAGAATGGTGTTTGGATGAACTGATACAAAAATTTTTCCACCAAGTTCATCTGATAAAATTCAGCAATAGCCATTACTACCTACCTGTAAGGAAGGGTACACATGCTTTGCCTTGCTTCTGAGAATTGGGGAGATCATATTTTTCACAATTAAACCACCAACATTAACTTTTTGCTTTGTCATAACCATCCACAAAAACAATAGATCCTCATTTAGTAATTCTAAAACTTTTCTATTCCTTGGTTTAATGACATGAATAAAGATAAGAAGCAACTGAACATTTAAAGATAATTCTGTGGCATTATAACAAGGTCTAGTCATCTATGGATCCTCAAAAACTATTTTACGTGCTTTCCAACCTGTTAAAATTAGGATCAAAAGTTTTTCCACCCGACTCCATTTGAAAAACTGTATTAAGTAATCCTTCACCCCTAAATGGTTTGAGCCTTCAAACGAGTTCTAAAAAAATCTATAATAGTTTTCAGGTCACTATTCTCAATACTACCTGAGGCATTGGCATTGGTATAGAAAAGACGTAGCATTCTTCCACTAATTTCTATTCTTAATTTCAAGAAAGTAACCCGTCTAAATTCATGGAGAATGTTTAGAAAACTAAAGGGTATACTTCTGAGAAATTCAAAATCTAACACTTTACTGGGTTTAATCATAAAAGATTGCATATTGTTAAAGCTTCATTGGGCATCTTCATCATAGAAATCAAAAGTAGGGAAATTACATACCTCTATCACTTTTCTTTTTCCTAAATTTGTGCGAGCACTTGATAGGCTAGACTCAGGGTTTTGTCTTGGTTGAACTCCACGATGACGAACATCTCTCATTAATAATAATAATCATAATCATAATGGACAATCTAGTCTATCCAAGGAAGAGAAAAAAACATTGATAATGTAGCTGATCGATTCTAATGACTAAATTCACCTATTTTTGAAGATGCCAAAGACCCGATTAAAGCAGAGAATTGGATTCAAACAATGGAATGCATATTCACTTTACTCCCATATATCAGAAATGGAAAAAGTTAATTGCGCTTCTCTTATGTTAAGAAGTAGTCTAGGACATTGGCGAGATACGCTTATTAGTATGGAAGAAACAGATGGTATAGAACGGGATGAATTTTGTGAGAAGTTCCATAATAAATAATTTTCCCTGACTGCCAGAAATTAGAAACTTAATGAATTCATCCAACTTCGACAAGGTCCTATGTTGGTGACCTACTATATCAAGAAATTTGAAGAATTATCTCAGTTTGTCACTTACATGGCCAGTATACTCGAATTGAAAATAGGTCGGTTCGTTGAAGGACTTCGTCCAGAACTAGGCAGAGATGTCCAAATGTCTGAAACTAGTGCATAATCTTCACACAAGTAGTTAACCGAGCTTTAATTGCTAAACAAACTGAGGCAAAATTTATTTGAGCTAGAGAATTTAGAAAACAAAATTCTCAAGGATCATCTACAAATAAAAACTGTAATTCTTCTAGTAAGAGATGGAATAATAAGATATGAAAAATAAAAAGATTTCATATTCAATAATATATAATATGGTTACAAGATGACTATTTATAGTAAGATAAGACAAAAAAACCAGTAACAAAAATATTTAACCAAATAATACTTCTAACACCCCTCGTCAAATTCATGATGGTCATCATCAAGCGTTTGCCAAAAAGTAAAATAAAATACAATAGTTTTTGACACTTCATCTCCAAGCAAGGTTGAAGCATGTCATGTGGCCTATGAGCTCAATTTGACAACTCTTCATCACAATAGGAGCAAATGGCCATCCAAGTGCATAGTCTTCATGATTGTGGAAAGAGGTCCAAACCCAACAACCAATTCTATATATATTGGACACCAAACTTGAGAAACAAGAAGAAAGAACCAAATTCTAATTCTAGATATCAATTGGACCAAATTATAGAGACAATTCCAAATATATATATATATATATGGACACTAATTCACATCACATTTCACCTCAAATTAACCACAAATGAAAAATCACTAGGCAATGTCCAAACAAATAACTCATCTAAGCCCATAAAATCAACCAAACAAGAGCTTAAACTTAATTAGCCCGCAACCCATAATTGACATGTCACCTTCCTAAGCTACCCCAATCAAGACTAAATCCTTAGCAGATAGCCATGGGAAAAAGGCAAAACGAAACATCTTAAAACTCTCAAGCCTCAACAATTCACCACCGAGTAAATCTATTATAGCGACCTAGCATAAGTAATCCCAAAATTCAATAAACACATCAGGCCTTATCTTCACACTGCTACCCAAATCGTTATTGCACAAACCAATGTACCATAAACACCTCCATTAAATGATAATGACGTGCCACACTCTTCAATCAAGCTAGGCAATTGGGAGCCATGCTATGGCCTATGAAGAATGTTTATCTATCTTTCTCTCGAGTAACTTTTCCAGGAAGGATAGGATTTGATAAAGAATTGCAAGAACAACTTAGCAAGATGAACACAAATACAAACAAAGAATAATAGCTAAACACGATATCAAGAAAACAAAATTATGAAAAAGATTTTGTCAGGCTAGTGTAGATCTAAACAGAAGAAACAAGGAAACCAAAGATGATAATGAAAATAAACAAATCAAAGGATTACACCGAATGAAAGGCACAAACGCCACTCGTCGAAAAATAGAGCAATGATAGACCTAGCTCAAAATCGAATGCTCGGATAATATATGAAAACTAGAAGGGTTTCATTTTCAATAATATATAAGATGGTTACAAGACGACTATTTATAATAAGATAAGACAAAAAAAAAACAATAACAAAAATATTTAACTAAATAATACTTCTAACATAAGGATCAGCCTGTTGGTAAAAACTTAACCCAGCAAAAAAAAATATAGAATACAATACTGGAAAGCAAAAAGCCGCTCCCCCTACATGTCAATCATGTGGAAAAGTCCATATGAATGTATGTCGTAAGGAATTGGGACTATGTTATAAGTGTGGAAAAAAAAGACATTAGATAAACGAATGCCTTGAAATGAAATCAAAGCTGGCTACTCAAGATGGAAGGGTCTTTGCTATGGTTAGTCCTGAGGTTACAGATGATAGCTCAGGTAAGATTTATTTTAAATCAAAGCCTGCATATACTTTATCCAACTATGGTGCAACCCATTCTTTTGTGTCTTTGCAATTTATTGAAGGATTGGATGTTGAATTGGTTAAATTGCCTTATTCTTTAGATATAATAATTCCCTCTGGACCAAATCGAAACGTAGATTCTATCTCCCTTAAGCTAGGATTTTTGTTAAGGAGGTAGAATGTTTGGTTGATTTGACAGTGTTAGATATCAAGGACTATGACATGATTCTTGGAATGGTTTGGCTTGAAATCTATGGCACCTTAATCAATTGTAAACTAAGAACTGTGAAATTTACTAATAGGGAACCAATATCCTTTCCAAAACCTAAGAAAACTTCGAGAATTATCATATCTACTATAAAAGCTAGGAAATTAATCACTCAAGGTTGTCTTGGATATTGGGTTAGCTTGTATAATATGGAAAATAAGAAACCAAGCACGGTGTCTTCGGTACCCATTGTGCAAGAATTTCCTGATGTGTTGAATTAATTCCTGGTACCCGGCCAATTTCAAAAACTCCCTATCAAATGGCATCGAATGAATTGAAGGAAGTAAGAGAACAATTTGATGACCTCTGAAAAAGAGATTTATCCAACCAAGCATGTCTCCATGGGGAGCACCAGTGCTTTTTCTTAAAAAGAAAGATGGATCAATGCCATTATGCATTGATTATAGAGAACCCAACAAGGTCGTCATTAAGAACAAATATCCTCTATCAAGAATTGATGATCTACTGGATCAACTCCAAGGTTCATTAGTGTTTTTCAAAATCGACCTTCGATCTAGATATTGCCAACTCAAAATTAAGAAAGAAGATGCTCCAAAATCAACATTTAGTACCCGATATGGGCATCTTCCGATCTGTTCTTAGTTATGCCTTTTAGATTAACAAATACTCATGCTGCATTCATGGATTTGATGAATATGGTATTCAAGGATTTCCTCAATAAGTTTGTCATCATACTTATTGATAACATTCTTATCTATTCAAAATCTCCTGAGGAACATTGTAGCCACCAGGTCGTAAAAGTCAGTGAGGGTCAAAGGTCAACAAAGATCAACGAGGGTCTTGGAAATAGGCCTTAAGCACCTCGCCCAACCTAACGGCCTAGCGAACTAACGACCAGAAGGCCCCGAGACTTGATTCAGCGACCTGGGGGCAGACCTGTACTCCAGCACTTCTACGGTCCAGGGCGTCTAGGCACCAAGACACGAGCTAGTAACGCCCGATGTAGCGCCGCGACCTAGTGAGCTAGCCAACTGGATAGTAGCATGGGAACCCACATGGGAAATCTTATCACTTACTGATGGGATGCCAGCATTAAATGTGAAACGGTGGTTACCTGTCCCATGCATGGCTTAAACTGCCATTAGTCAAAAAGTGGAGGATTAACCCCTACTGATTGGACACTTACGTTATCCTTGTAGGTCTGACATTAAATACATGCAATAATTATCCCCATGCAAACAAGCAAATATACACTATAAATATAGGCAAACAAAAGTGAGAAAGGGTTCGACACCCAAACCTCACTCTTCTTGTCTTTCACACATTTATAGTCTTCCATTTATTACAAACACTACAAACATTCTTTGCCCTTTCTGCATTTACTGCTTATATCGATTTAAATACAAATTTCCTGCATATATAAATATTGTTTGTTGAGTCGAAAGCTAAATTTG